>ML780776.1:618894-638410 GCA_009831015.1 Picea engelmannii | reverse complement strand
AATCAATGCAATATTGAAAAGGTTAATGCCAGTTTTACCATCATTTTCAGGTAACAATTTTTATCTTTGGAAAATGAAAATGGAAGGTTTACTTGGATCAGTAGATTTATGGGAATTTGTTCAACATGGTTATGAAGATCCTATTGAGAAGAGAAGAGATAAATTAACATTATATCTTGTTAGTTCAACATTGAATAATGGCATCCTGTCTCCTCTGTTATATGAATTTGGTGAAATAGAGAATGAAAAAATGTTTTTGGATAATCTAGAGATGAAGTTTAGTGTGAGGGGGAGCAAGATAGCTAAAGACAAAATTAATCACGTCACTGCTGTTGAAAATGGTGAGTGTATTGACAATCTTATAACTGAAATAAAGACTGGAAATGTTTGCATTGAAATCACAATGATTGATGATGAAAGCGTGTATGTAGCTAATTGTGATAATGAGAATGAAAACCTTGTGGAGGAAGATCTCTTTGAAGGAGAGACATATGAAGTCAGATTTGATGAAGACAATTCATCTAATGAAGAGTGGTCAAAATTGATACATGAGAAACATCCTATTGATGAGTTGTTGTTTGGTGAGAAGAATGGTCCACTTCCATACACAAATCAAGTGGAAGACAACTTTATTGTTGCGGAGAAGGAAGAGAAGGAAGATGAGGAAGATGAACAGGAGAGAAATCAGAAATCTCTCTTAGAAGAGAAAAATGAAATGAGCAAAAATTATATTGATACTCTAATGAATGTTTTTGAGTGTGCAGGGTTTGCTAAGGAAGAATGTGATGTGAAGCACTTAGGTGAAGTGCCACATAAGTTTGATGAAGAATTAGAATTTATTGAGGAATGGCTTCAAAAGCCATATTATGATGAATGCAAAGAAACATTAGATTATGATGGGGACTGTATGGACACTAAAGAAAAAGAAGACTGCATTACAAATATAGAAATTGAGTCAGTTTTTATAAAGTGGAGTCCTGAAGAAATAAAGTATTACTATTAGCTAATGTTGCAAGAGTCTGTTGAGCAGGACATTGCTGATTGTATCCAGAAATGGGAGCAACATATTTATGTGGAGTTGGAAGCATTTGTGAACATTAAAGACAAATGTTCTCAAGAAAATGAAGAAGTGTTGAGGACAAAGAACAATAATTAGAAGTAAAATTCCAGAATGCCGAGGAACAAAGAAAAAAGGGCTATGAAGCAGAACAGAGTCAAGATGAAACATATATGGAGTAGAAAGCCAAGGAAGAAGCTCCATATACATCACTATCTAAGATCAATAAAGGTCAAGATGAAATTGTTAATTTATAAGCCTAGCTGAGACTGAGACCAGCAAGCATGGTATGTTCTTCTCTGTTATGTTTGGTAGAAAATCCATTTCTCCATTAAGGGGGAGTGTTGGAATAATGTAGAAATTAGGATACTTAGTTAAGATTTAGCTAACTAAGTTGTTCATGTTTAGGTTTGCATTAGTTTCAGATCCACATTTATAGGAGATTTGTTCAAGTCAGTTTCATGCACCTTGTGCTATATATATGTAATTGATTTACATTAATAGACAGATTATGTGAGCGTAGACTCATGTGTGATGTGCCCTTGTGGCCTCACTGTTATTGATTTTAATTCAACTATACATCCATACCAAAACTGAATAAATGTTTAGGTCCAAAGAACAAGGAATCTTTATTTGAAGCTTTGTTTTACAAACCCTTAAAGCTCAGCACACATCTGAATACACATATCCAACGATTGTCTTGTGCAGACTACTTTCCTATGAAATACATGGTTTAGCTAAGATGAAAATGAAATAAACATACAACCTCAACCATACTACCGAAAAATATCTCACTAAGCTACCATTCCAAACAGAAATAAAATAAAATCTTAACATTACTAATCGTGTCCAGTCATCTACAACGCCTTGCACGGGAAGAATTCTTGCTGCGTAAAAATTGTTCCTGTAGACGATATGCCACTCACAACAAATCAACATGCAACAAAACTCAAACTTTTACTCTGGAATATATATTTTTCTGTTAAATGAGACTTTCAACATTCAAAGTACATATTTCATTCATGCAAACTGTCTGGCTTAAGAAAGCAAGATTAAAAACAGCAATATCAATATTAACCAGCGTTGAACTGTCAAGATTAAGAAAGCAATGTGAAGTGTCAAGATTTAAAATCACAGCATATATCTAATTGATGTGAAGTTGCGAACTGTCAAGCTCAAGATTGCATGATTAATGTTTAATCAGTGGCTTGTAGTTTGTGTGAGCTATGGTTATTTTGCAGTGTTATGTTGTTCATTCCATTTGATTTTGTCCACTGTTTTGATGCATATATGAATCTATCGATTTATTGTGAAATCGAAGTGGATGTGTTGCTCTTGTGTGGCGGATTTCTTATCAGTGGAGCAATTGATTATTAAAATAGGAGGGAACTTGGTGACTTCGACCTCGCACTCTCACTCAACCATGCCATCAATTAAGGTTTTGAATTTCGTGGAGATTCATCTGAGTGGATTGTGAGCTTGTAAACTGTGAGAGGTCTGGAGTTCGAATCTCATTGCTCCCGTAGGTAAATTTGATAGTTTTGTGGAAGAATAGAGTTGTAGTGTGAGTTCCTGACACACACATGGTGGTTTGAAATTATAAGAATATGAGTGTATTGTTATTATTTTGTCTCCATTGTTTCATGTGAGGTGTGGCCTATTGTCTCTTTGAGAGAGAGGGTTATGTGCTCAAAGAGAGGGTTGTGCGCTCAGTCGCAGCCTTGAAGGGAGAATATTACCGCAAAGAAGAAGCTCGGACCATGAGCACTTCCACGAACTTATCCCCACTATGATGCTGACGCTCACCGAGGAACTGAATAGGAACGAGTGGCCACGACCCAGGAGGCCCTTCAGATTTGTATCGAGTTGGTGGGCATTGAGCCACGATTCCTCATTGACAAATCGTTAATGTGATCGAAAGCATGATGCATATTGCTGAGGCCGAGACTGTGGAAGGAGGCAATTCAGCTATAGTTGATGTGAATAATGAAGGAATGGAACACGGATGAGATTATTGATTTTGTAGGAAGGAACATCGTACTTGTGTTGATTTGGGGTGTGCAAAATCTAGGAAAAGATTGGTCTATCAAGCAGGTTTATGTTTCACATGCCTGCAATATATTTTGGCTCCATAGGTGATGGCCAGCCTATTAGTCACTACAATGATACATGGGCAAAAATGTTGAAAACACGTTCATGCTTTGGTAATGTAAGAATTTATTGTGTATGTCTTGGAATAAATTAATGTATTGTATCTTATTCAGCTTAGCTAACTCAATAGGGGTATAATTGTTTCTAATACCACCCCAAAAAAAAAATATTAAACTCTATGGGCACTTAGGATTAAATTTTAGTTTTTGGCAAATTAGTATTTGAATTTTTTTTTTTTCCATTTATGGTAAATTCAAATTTGAAATTTGATTATTGTAATTAATTATTTATGATTCTTGGGCGAAGATTTGATTTTCCCAACCAACTCTTTGATTATGACGCATTTAAAAGAAAAACCTTTTATATATTAAATGTTGGAAGACAAATGGAACAACCAGGTTGACCAATAGCGATGCCTGAAAATTAGGGATTTGTAAAGCTGCGAAAATTCCCAAAGAGGGAAAAAGACCTAGGCACAAGATGCTCATCATATACAAGATCAAGTAAATTGGTTATTTTGTTCTACAGTTGGGTGGAACTTGGTTGTTCGAGTTGTGTCCCAATATCAGTTTCATATATGTACCTCTACTTGTCATCTTTTTAAATATTTTGTTGATTATTAGCTAAGAGGAATGAGATGGATATGTGATAATTATTTATTCATGTGAATATGCTCAGTGAATAATGCCCTAGCATAAGCCAAAGTTAAACTATAGAATCACGCGGAACTAGGTTAACTGACGCAGATCGGAGATGTGATTTCTGCGAAAGGTAAATCATGCTCTCATATTTATGCCATTGACAATGGGCACAATTAATGATCTTTTAACCTTATTTAACTTTAAACCCTAATCTGATGGCTATGCATTGAAGATGCTGGCATATTCTTAGTCGTCCTCCAAAATCAGTGGATCAGATTTATTGTTCATAATTTTCTTGCATTATCAAGACATTCGTTAACATGCTTACTTTTTAACATTTACCTAATCACATTAAAAAATTACTGTAAGGATGTGTAATTGCCACGTTCCATTTATCAACCTAATGCAGTTAAACGTTTCATATTACCACAACGAATTACCACATACATTTTATATTAGGGACACGCATTCTCAGTATAATATTAGGGGCACGCGTTATCAGCCGCTACCTTTCGGCGTTCTCAGCCGTGAGTTAGTGGTTGTGCTAGTTATACATAGTGTTGAACTACGATTTATAACAACAAATGAAGAAATGTATAAATTGTAAATAAGAATATCTTACCATTTATAAATCATATAGTGGAAGAAGTTAAACAAGCTGCAAATTCCACCAATGACCAAGCAAATTCACCAATCGCCAATTGCAGATATCCATAAAGGGCACACAATACCTTGCATATACACAAAGCCTAGGTCATAATTTTCCATACACCAAGTAATACACTTTGAATGTGAAGGAATTCAGTCTGAAATAACATGGGAACATCTATGATTTCAATACATGTATACATTATTTTATATGTACACAGAACGTGGAATTCTGATTTATTATTCCACATCATAATACGAGTTCATCCACAGTAATAATCCTTTGAAAGGTAAAGACATGTACACGATATGATTAATCAATACTCTTTTACCCTATCCATGCTGTAAATTATTTACGAATGGATGATTTGAAAACACAATAAAATCTAAATTAATTTGGGAGGAAAACAAAAACTTCCAAGACAAAGGGTCGCTAGTGCAGAGGATAAGTACGCCTATGCTGCACAAAACACAGAACGCAACAGAGAGCCAGACAAAAACTATTACCATTACGACCTTCCACCAAGGGAAATTTACAAACAGAAGGTTTAATACTTAACTGATAGATAGTACTGTGGAAAAACTCATACGACAATACATGAGTATAGGGTTGACTCTTACCTTGATCACATCGTAATATTTAGGATGAATACCCAGAAAACTAACTGGACATCTTTTATTTTTAAAAGAGATATCAAGACTACCATTTCGCATCCATGAGACCCTTAAAGGGTTTTCTACAATAGGTTTTTACATATGTTCACACAGAGAGGGAACAAATCCCATAAGGGTGGTTCTATAAAACCCACAACAAGCGAAACAACACAGGTCAAACTATATGCACATACTACTATGTGCCCTCGTCACTTGGAATACCAACCCGTCAATTCTAGAACAAATTTACGAGTATACAGAGGTAGGGAACTTCTCACAGGGTGTAGGGCTACGGGATGACTCCACAAGACTAACAAAAAAATCGGTAATAATGAGTAATTGTCTTAATAATACTAAAAACAAGCATATGGGAAGGGAGAAATAATACCATAGGTAACTGGAAGACTACATATAACCAAAGGACTTTATAAACCCTATTTATGAAAACTGTAAAACCCAAAGGAGCCAACCGAGATGAAATCCTTATAGAAGCATAAATCTATTACAATGCCAAACTTGGTGTATGCCTAAGTTACAGGATACAAAGGTTTCCTTTCGTGCAGAGTAAGGGAACCAGAACCACATTAAGCCTCTCCCTTCGTATTGTTCTTCAGAACTGGGTTGTCCATTTACGTTGGCGAGACAACAGAGAAAGGAAATGCGCAGAGAAAAAACCCTCTATGTGCCTAGAGCAAAGCGTTACAATGAGTTACCTTGGGCCTCGTCAAAGGAGTTAGTGATGGATACACAGCAATACATTGCCATGTGAAGCGATGGAGGTGGCAGGGTTGCATTGGGTGTGCTGGACGAGTGACAGTTTTCAGAGAGGTACATTTGCATATCGCCATTAATGGATTAGTTAGGGTTTTAAGTATCAACTAACATTCCTTTAATCCAACTTCATACTGATTTATTGCGGAGTTGTGATGCCAGTCAGTTAGGGATACAATTGTGCATAATAGTCATGTGCGTCTCTTTTAGTTAGTGATTTTAGATTTTTGTTCCAACTTGTTAAACGAACTCAGGATTAGTGACTGGTATCATTGGGAGGTTCATAACGATAACAACCATTAACCATATTTCTAGTCATGTTGTAATAATGGTGAGAGTATTAAACAATGACACTTTACAATGAATGAGTTATCGCTATATACATGTTAATAAGTAAAGGTCTCCCATAGATAAGATCTTTGATTTATATGAAAAGAGAAACACTTATGCTATTTATTGAATTCTGTATAGGATCCCTATAGTGTAGAGTGTAGTGTACTAGCATAAATATTATGGTATCACTAGATTGGGATTGTAATAGTTTAGGTACTAAAATATTTATACATTTACCTTTGAACATGAATGATGTCAACTATGAGACTTATTGGTTGACGCATAGTAAAATAGGTGAAGGTGTATCTTAATGGATAAACATTAAGGTTCATGGGTAGACTAGGGGATAGTCAAATTATTCCTTAATTGTCACACAATGTGATTGTTGTATAGCATAAAGTAATTTCAAATATAAAGTTATTCTACATGATATAACAGTTGTATCAAGAAAAGGATAAGTGTAAGCTTTCAAAAGTCAATAGTAATGGAAAAAATACTCTACATATATTCAAGCGATGTTTTGAAACAGATATTGAAGATCAAAAGAGATTTAATGTTCGTAACATTTTTTTTTTCCATTTGGTAATTTTGGGGTACATTACATATGGTATAAGAGATGAAGGTTACACCACTTTTACCTTAGGGAAACACCAATTTAGTTTATTACATTTTATTTCTCTTAAAATAAAAACTAACAAAAATGCTTATTGTTACAAACAATTGTTTTTGTTCTGTTGTGATAATGGAAGCAAAAAACGAAGAGGAGATCAGAATTTAAGAGAATCCCGATCAAGGACCTCCTAAACAACCTAGAAAGAATAGTGAAGGAAGTTCAACCACCTAGGTTTTGGAAAAAATGAGGAACCTTATCGTGGAACTGCAAGTTTTCAAGGCAGATAATGAGAAACTTAAAAAGGCACACAAAGACTAGCATCAAATAAATAAAGTGCTCCTGCGTAGCATAGTAACAAAGAATATCCCAAAAGACAACGACAAGGAAGAATAAGTCAGAAAAAGAGCCTCTAAAAATTCTGGTTCTGAAGCAGAAAGTGAGAACAGTTCTTCTGAAAGCACACCGACAGAAAATAAAACAACCACAGGAAGTAGAAGAAAACAGGTGGATCACCTCGAAGGTGAATTCAAGAAGATCAAATCGCCCACCTTTGACGGAGAGTCTAGGATAGGTGAGGAGTCTGAAGCATGGTTACTAGATATAAAGAAGTACTTCCATATTTATAATTATTCTAGTAACATGAAAGTCAGAATGGCCATTTATAACCTGAAGAGAAAAATGAGTATGTGATGGCAAGACCTGAAATTGGCTAAGGGTTAAAAATAGAAATAGATGGAATGGTCATATTTCAAGAAATACTTCAAGAAACAATATTTATCAGAAATCTATTATGAAAGAAAGACTAGAGAATTTTTTGAGCTAAGACTCGGACAAATGACCATGGATGACCTGATAAATAAATTTCTTGAATTATTAACGTTTGTGCCATACATCAAGGAAGAAAAATTAAAAATACATCGATTCCTAAGATGCCTACCACAGTCCTATAAGGACAGAGTTGAAATCGAAAATCCTAAAATTTAAGCGAGGTTTTTAGGAAGGCCCGGATGTGCTACGATCAATACAAACAACGATCTGAATTTCCCAAGGTATGGAAGGATAAGAAACAAGACAAAAATAATCAGTGGAAGAAAGGCTTCCAACCAACACCTTTCCGGAATATGGCAAAGAACTTCCAAAGGAAATATTTTCATTCTAACAACCAGAATACCCAAGGGGGAGGTAGACCAGTTAATCTGGGAACCAAGAAATTTGGGGATAGCCCCAGTGAACCATTAAAGTGTTGGGAGGGTGTATAACCTCACTTAAGGAGGAACTATCCACGTTTAACTTCTACAACAAGGACCATAGTCCATAACCTACAAGAAGCCTCTACAATAGGAGAGGTGGGCAGAAGTGTGCACATAATTAATGAAGTTTTAGATGGCAGACAAGCCGATCATCAATCCACTATCATGTTGGTTGAATGTAAAGTTAATGATAATTGTATTTCAATTCTAATTGACCTAGGATATAGTCTAAGTTATTTTATTCATGTTTTATTTGATTTTAAAAAGCTTAATAAAGTAAAGCATACTAAGTCGTGGTTAGTGCAGTTAGCAAGAGGGACTAAGAGAAAAGTAACAGATTTCATTTCTAGATGTGAACTCAGTTTAGATGGCCAAAACACAAAGTTAAATCTGAATATTCTACCTTTGGGATCTTACGATATAATCATTGGGATGGATTGGTTAAAGAAACATAAAGTACTTTTGAACTTTTATGAAAAGTCACTTACTTACAGAGACAAAAACAACAAAGTTAGAAAAATACAAGGTATCCGAAAACTAGTTTCAGTTAGGTAGATTTCAACCATGTAGTTTAAGAAATGCATGAACAAAGGTTGTCAAATTTATGTTGTTGAAGTAACTAATCTATTATAAAAGGAGGATAAACCCAGTCTAGAAGACTTTACCGTCCTACATGAGCTTAGAGATTTATTTGCGGATGAAATACCATAACTTCCTCAAAGAAGAGAGATAGATATCTCTATCGATCTACTACCTGGATCAGCCCTGATATCTAAGGCACCCTATAGGATGAGTTTACCTGAATTGACAGAGATGAAAATTTAGCTACCAAAAATGTTGGACAATGAATACAAAAAACCAAGTGTCTTGCCTTGGGGAGCACCAATCCTTTTTGTTAAGAATAAATATGGGACTTTAAGATTATGTATTGATTATCGAAAATTAAACAAGATGACAATTAAGAACAAGTATCCTCTACCCTGAATCAACAACTTGCTTGACCAAGTGGGAGGAGAAAATATTTTCTTTAAGTTAGATTTAAGGTTTGGTTATCACCAAGTCATAATAAATGATGAAGATATAAATAAAACAACTTTCAGAACGAGATACATACATTACGAGTTTGTTGTTATTCCATTTGGTCTTACTAACGCACCAACAACATTTATGTGTTTGATTAATAACATATTAAGTCAATATTTGGATAAATTTGTTTTGGTATTTATTGACGAAATTTTAGTTTATTCGAAAACGGAAGAAGAACATGAAGAACATTTAAAAATAATATTGCATACCTTAAGTAAAAACAAGTCGTATGAAAAATTTGGCAAATGTGACTTCTACCAAAAGAGAATATAGTACCTAGGACATGTAATATCTGAAGAAGGTATTTTAGTTGACCGAGAGAAGATAAGAGCCATCATGGAATGGCATATCCCTAAGGATGTTGTTGACATCAAGTCATTTATGGGAATTACCAGTTACTACCGCAAATTTATCGAAGGGTTCTCAAAGATCGCATACCCAATCACATCCCTACAGAAAAAGGGAATAAGGTTTACTTGGTCACAGAAATGTCAGGACAATTTTAATAAGCTAAAAAAACTGTTAACTACAACACCTATTTTAAGTGCAACAGACCATGATAAAGACTTTATAGTCTGCATGGATGCAAGAAAAGGGGGTTTCCTAGGTGTCCTAACTCAAGAGGGGAACATTATCCGTTATGAAACACACAAACTAAAAGAACATGAATGGAATTACATCACACACGACTTGGAATTAGCATTTGTAATTCATGCGCTAAAAATGTGGCGACCTTATTTAATGGGAAGGAAAATTTTTCTACTAACAGATAACAGTTGTGTGAAATTCTTATTCAGTCAACCAGATCTTAACGCAAGGCAAGCAAGGTGGCTAGCCTTCTTGAGTGAATTCAATTTCGAAGTAAGACACATCAAGGGTAAAGAAAACAAAGTTGCAGATGCCTTAAGTAGCATAACTAATGGACTTTTTGAGATAAGTATTAGTAGAGCAGAAAACACCATTGAACAAAGGATAAGATATGCAAGTTGTAATGACAAAAAATACATCAAAATAGTAGAAGATTTACAAGGAAATGAAAAACTAATTGAACAGAACAGATATGAGTTTGGATAATAATGGAATTCTAAGGTTCAAAAATAGGTTGTACATACGAGATTCTTCTGAATTAAATCTTACAATTTTGGATGAAGTGCACAAAAATCCATATTCTGGTCATTCGGGATACCAGAAAATGGTAACATCTTTGAGGAAATGTTTTATTGGACTAACATGAAAGGTGAGATAGTTGAATACTTATCTAAATGCCTAGATTGTTAATAAGTGAAGGTTGATCATCAACATCTAGCCATGGATGATTTTAGGGGATAAATTTCGCTCATGGGAAAATTTTCCATGGTTTCTCCCTAAAAAATAGTTGCTATTCTAAAAATGATTCACCCAAATTCTATAGGATAAAATTATTTTACCTTAAAAATAGCCAAAATTTTATACAAACTGTATAAATTCCTTAGAAATTTTAATATTTTTACAGAAAAATTGCCAAACATTTATAGTTGGCATATGAAGTATTACTAAGATTCGCCAAGGTTTCTACATTTTAAAATAATTTTTCATCCTTAAAATCATCCCTACATCTAGCCAACCTGCTACAACCTCTGCCTATATAAGAATGGAAGTGGGAGATTATCTCACAGGACTTCATCACAGGTTTGCCTAAAACTCAAAAGAAAAATTATTCGATTATGGTAGTAATTGATAAACTTAGCAATTCTGCACATTTTATACCTGTGAACTCTACTTATAAAGATATTAACATCGCTGAAATATTTATGAAGGAAATATTTAGATTCCATGGAATTCTTAAAATGGTTATTTCAGACAGAGATGTCAAATGTACGTCAACGTTTTGGAAAGAATTGTTTGCAGGGTTGGATACTTACCTAAATTTTAGCACAAGCTACCATCCACAAATGTATGGGCAAACTGAACAAGTGAATGAGATTGTGGAAGACATGTTACGAATGTATGTAAGAACGAACCCAACTAAGTGGGAGGAATACCGACACTTAGTGGAATTTGTGTACAATAATGGCTATCAGACGTCGGCTAAGATGAGTCCCTTCGAAGTTTTGTATGAGAGAAAATGTACCACTCCGATTAGCTAGGAAAACCCAGTTGACAAAGTTATGATGGGACCATAAATGCTCGAGGAAATGGAGAAAATGGAAAGAAAGGTACAACAAAATTTAAAAGAAGCATAAGACAGACAGAAAAGCTACGCAGATTTGAAAAGGAGACACCAGGAATTCCAGGTTGGGGACCACGTGTATTTGAAACTCAAAGAAAGGAGAACCTCACTGAAGCTAGGAAATTGTTCAAAGTTGGCACCCAGGTTTTGTGGCATCTTTGAGATTTTAGCTCGAATTGGACCCGTGGCATATCAACCTGCACTCACTATAAATTTAAAAGTTCATAATGTTTTTCATGTTTATTTGTTTAAAAACTATATTCATGATCCTACTCACATTATTGATTGGAACATGGTGCAAGTGGAACTAGAAGGCGAGTTCCAAGTGGAACCTCTGTGCATTCTGGACAGGAAAGAAATAGTACTACGGAACAGAGCCATTGCCCAGGTAAAACTGCAATGGAAGAACTTTAGTCCTAAGGAGGCCACTTGAGAATTGGAGGAATATTTGCAAAAATCTTATCCAACCCTATTCCAAGAGAGGAATGAACACTGAGGAAAGTGTTGTACTAAAGGGAGAGAGGATGTAATATCCCCAAAAGTAATTAATTATTAAATTCTATGTGCACTTAGGAATCAATTTCCATTTTTGGCAAATTCGTATTTGGAATTTTTTTTCCATTTATGACAAATCTAAATTCGGAATTTGATTATTGTAATGAATTATTTATCACTGTTGGGAAAAGATCTGATTTTCCCAACCAACTCTTTGATTGTTACACATGTAAAAGACAAATAATTTTATATATTAAATGCTGGAAGACAAATGGAAGAGTGACGTTGAAAACAACTCACCATGACTAACTGAGTGGGGAATAGACTTGATTTACCTCGGGGATGATTTTTACAAGTGAAAAAAGAGGAATTTGACCACTAGCATCTCTGGAAAATCAGGGATTTGTAAAGTTGTGAAAATTCCCAAGGAGGGAAAAAGACCTAGGCACAATATGTTCATCATATACAACATATGGAGGAGGCATGATGTTTCTTAGTATGTTGGAGAAATGATATTACCTGTTGTTATGAACATTGTTTAGTCTAAGGAAAGGGGATTTTCTGATCTGAAAAGAGGATTGTAGCAAAAGAGGATCATTTAAATTTTCCCTTATGGACTCATGGTCAGGCTAGGGGGTGAACGAAGAAAGTAACTTGGATGTTTTGTTCTACTGTTGGATGGTTGTTCCATTTCTGTCCGAGTATTGGTTTCAGATATGTACCTCTACTTGTCCTCTTGTTAAATGTTTTGTTGATTATTAGCTGACACGAATGAGATGGATATGTGATAATTATTTATTCATGTGAATATTCTCACTAAGCAGTGATAGTAAAGCTAATGTAAGTTCTATTTAATAATTCAATTGGGATTATATGTGTATAGATAGGGATGTATGTATATGTATAATCAGGTATAAAAGATATTAGATTTTGTTTGGGTTTCTGGTAACCTTTAAATGAGGATATACTTCTACAGAAGATAACTATGTATATTTACATGTATCTGTATATGTGTGTGTGTGTGTGTGTAGTCAAGCCTAAAAGAAAATAGGACTATTGCGATGTTAATCATAACCATTGATATATATATATATTCAAGCTTAAAATAAAATTGGATTGTTGTGATGCTAATCATAACCATTGATATATATATATATATATATATATATATATATATATATTCAGTACCTTTTCAGATTTTGTATAGGTACCATAAAGGTAGATAAAACAAATTACAATCCTTTTCTATATAAATCTATATGTTCCTGATATATACAACCGCAGATCAACAATGACTTAATAGTCTACCAAAGCATGCTACAATAGTTGTACCCTTAATTGGGTAATGTTCAAAATGGTTTCTTCTACAACCTATAAATTTAATTTAAATAATTAAATTGCAAACAACCTCTTTAGCCATGAAACCATGGTACAAATTTATTACAGTGGAGTACCCTAGGCAAGGACACGTTTACCACTGATAGAAGAAATCTAGGAAGCTTGTGATCAAGTGACAAGTTCAGAACTCAAATACCTTTATGAGTGAGAGGGTGTTCCTTGTTCCACTTCTAGTGTTTTGTATAAAATCTGTAAAAGAGAAACAATAGATTTAGTAAACCGTGCTAGGTAATTTAATAAAAGGGAATAATAAACAAAGTAAGATAATTCTTAGCTTGAATGGTTTTATAAGTAGATCGCCATTGGTGTTTGAGAGTTGAGTTGTCCACAATGAAAAGAGGAGAGTGGACCTAGGGTCGGTTGATGGGTACCCTCACAAACAAGAAAGGGCCCCATCATTAGCTATTGTAATTGAAATAATTCTTTAATACATAGGAAATTAAATCATAAATTTAACAGTGTAAAAGGAAATTACACGAAGTAAATAACAAGAGTATAGTCGTTAAAACCCCACATATGGTAAATAATGCCCTAGCATAAGCCAAAGTTGAACTATAGAATCACGTGGAACTAGGTTAATTGACCCAAATCATAGATGTGATTTTTGCCAAAGGTAAATCGTGCTCTCATATTTATACAAAGTGTTGAACTACGATTTATAAAAGCAAATGAAGAAATGTATAAATTGTAAATAAGAATATCTTACAATTTATAAATCATACAGTGGAAGAAGTTATACAAGCTACAAATTCCACCAGTGACCAAGAAAATACAGAAATCACAGATATCCATAAAGGGCAGACAATACCTTGCATATACACAGAGCCTAGGTCACAATGTTTTAGACATCGAGTAAGACACTTCAAATGTAAATTAATTCAGTATGAAATAACATGGGAACATCTATGATTTCAATACATGTATACATCATTTTGCATGTACAAAGAATGGAGAATTCCGATTTATTATTCCACATCATAATACAGATTCATCCACAATAATAATCCTTTGAAAGGTAAATACATGTACATGATATGATTAATGAATACTCCTTTACCCTATCCATTCTATAAATTATTTAAGAATGGATGATTTTAAAACAGAGTAAAATCTAAATTAATTTGGGAGGAAAACATAGACTTCTCAGCAAGAGGGTTGCTAGTGTAGGGGATATGTATTCCTACACTGCACAAAACACATATATCAATTTATGCAACAAAGTTTTTGTAAGGTAGTTAGAGAGGTAGTGGGGGGACCCAGAGGGCCCATAGTGATAATAGTGGAGGAATTTCAATGTAAGGTGGACTAGGTCCACTATATTATTAAATAAGACCCACTATGGTAGTTAGATATAATAAATGAGTAATTAGATATAATAAATGTAAGATGACTTCTTAGAAGGTTCTTTAAGAACCAAAAACTGAATACAAAAGCACCTCAACATGTACACAAGAACAATATGCAAAATCTTCTTTATTATATCAAAACCTTTTAGGTAGGGCAACACCATACAATGGATCCTATTATGGAAGGGATCCTCTCATGTTCAATTTCCTCTTCAAGGGGACATCCTCCTATTGAGTTGTAGCTCACAATACAATACTTTTCTTCATATTCCATTAAATTTCTTGAACCCGTTTATATAATGATACCATCACCTAAGAACATTCTAGAGGAGGAATATTTTAGAAGTAGAACCTTCTAAGAAGTCCTCTTACATTTATTAAATCTAATTATCCATTTATTATATCTAACTACCATAGTGGGCCTTATTTAATAATATAGTGGACCTATTCCATCTTACATTGAATGGCTTCCACTATTATCATTATGGGCCCTTTGGGCCCCCCCAATACCTCTCTAGCTACCTTACATTCCATCCCCCTTATGAAAGAGTTGTCCTCAACGCTTGATGTACAACCATATACCAGGGTCCCATGAATAAATGTCGACCATAGTGCTGAAGTAAACTAGAGAATGAGGGTCCCATTGAGAAATGGAAGCCACCAGACTGAAGTAGTCCAACCGCCATTGTAAACCAGGATCTCATGTCCAAGTGCTCATGTGAACTCCAGACAAAATATATCTCCACCCAATAACCAACTGAAAATGATGCTCCCAATACTGACACCTATCATGTGGATCCAAATAAGAATATCCAGCCACATAGTGGGAAAGGGTCAATGTTGAATCTGGAAGAAACAATACCATTAGAGAATATGCAGGTTGGATGTCGGTAATAATAACTAGCTCTTGATGTGGGACATTGATGTTCTATATAGAAGGTGGAGTAGAGTCATTAAATAAAATATGGAAGTGGTTGCCATCCCAGAAATGACAACTATCCATATATCAATCATCACAATCCGCCTCCAAATCATACCAAGCATATATTTCTTGATTATATTCATCCCTGATGCCCACCATAATAAATATCTCCTTCATGCTATCCAATGAATCTTGAATTCTACAAAAACGATCACTGAGGTTGTATGTGAGACCATCTACAAAGTCATCCAATTTGGCATCCAATGTGTTATACAATTGAGATTTGAATGCTTCAGTAATTTGTAGAATTTATTTGAGGTTTTGAGAGGAAATATCCATCCAAGCACCCTATGACCTCTTCAGTCCCGCAACCGTCACGAAAAAACACAAAAAATAGAACAATAAGTTATGACAAAAAATCGCGGTTTTTTCTGGAAAAACCCTGAAAAAATGTTGAATTTAAAATGCTCATAACCTCACTTCCCGGACTTCGTTTCAGTTTTTTTTTTTTTTTTTAAATTGGGTGAAATTTTGAGAGGATTTTTGATCTATAATTTTTTTGAGAAAATTCGGCCTCCAAGTGCTACATAAATAAATAAAAAAAATTCATCCTGCCGTCCACGGAAAAAACCTTGAAAATTGTAGATTTTCAAACTTCAATATCTTGATGTCACAGACTCCGTTTCGGACGATTTTTTTTTTAACTTGGGTGTTTTTCTAAGAGGAACTCATATATAAAACCTAGTTTTTCAAATTTTGCACAAAAATATACCTAAAATTTATGGAATGTCACAACCCTCTTTTTTCTTCTCCGAAAACAAATATGCAAAAATAAAAAACATTTTCCCACAATGTCTGCCAAGGAAATTTTTATGATACCACTTGTTAAGAACCAAATACTGAATGCAAAATAACCTCAATAGATATACAATAACAATATGCAAAATCTCTTTTATTATATTGAAACCCTTGAGGTAGGGAAACACCATACAATGGATCCTATTATGGAAGGGATCCTCTCCTATTCACTTGACTCTTCGAGGGGGAATCCTCGTATTGATGTATAGCTCACAATAAAATAAATTTCTTCATATCCCATTACATTGCTTGAACACCTTTATATAGTGCTACCATCACCTAAGAACATTCTAGAGGAAGAATCTTCTAGAAGTGGAACGTTCTAAGAAGTCCTCTTACATTTATTATATCTAATTGCCCATTTATTATATCTAACTACCATAGAGGGATTTATTTAACAATATAGTTGACCTAGTCCACCTTACATTGAATAGCCTCCACTATTATCACTATGAACCCTCTGGCCCCCCCCACTACCTCTCTAGCTACCTTGCAGAGTTAGAGAAAAATTATTACCATTACGACCTTCCACCAAGGGAAATTTACAGATAGAAGGTTTAATACTTAATCGATATATAGTACTGTTGAAAAAATCAGATGACAATACACGAGTATAGGGTTGAGTCTTACCTTTATCACAACGTACGATTTAGGATGAATACCTAGAAAACTATCTAGACATATTTTATTTTTAGAAGAGATATTGAGACTACCAGCTCGCATCCATGGGACCCTTAAAGGGTTTTCTAGAGTAGGTTTTTACATATGTTCACACAGAGAAGGAAAAAATCCCATGAAGGTTGTGTTGTAAAACCCACAGCACGTGAAACAACATACGCCAAATTGTAGGCACATACTCCTACATTCCCTCATCGCTTGGAATACCAACTAGTCAATTCTAGAATAGATTTATGAGTATACAAAGGCAGGGAAATTTTCATATGGTGTAGGGCTACAGGATGACTCCACAAAAGTAACCAAAAAACTGTTAATAATGAGTAATAGGCTTATTAATGCTACAAACAGGCATACGAGATGGGTGAAATAATACCACAGGTAACCGGAAGACTGTGTATAACCAAAGGAATTTATAAACCCTATTTCCAAAAATTGCAAAACCAAGAGGAGAAGACCGAGATGAAATACATATAGAATCATAAATCTATTACAATGCCAAAATTGGTGAATGCCTAAGTTAAAGGATACATGAGTTACCTTTCATGCGAAGTAAGGGAACCGAAACCGCCTTAAGCCTCTCCCTTCGTATTGATCTTCATAACTGGGTTGTCCATTTTTGTCGGCCAGACAATAGAGAAAGGAAATGCAGAGAGAAAAAACCCTCTATGTATCTGGAGCCACTACTACATATGGGTGGATTATTCCACGAAAATTTTCCATGCTTCCACTAGTTTCATATTTTTTTTAAATAGGGCGGGATTTTCATTGCTATTGCCACGAAAGTTCATCGCAATATTGACAAAAATCTTAATTTAACCTAGATGGGATTTTCGTCTCTATAGCAACAAACTTTTGTGGAAATAGCGACGCAATTTTTTTCTATCTCATTGGTCGGTGTTAGCGGCTAGTTGACTATTTTATCTATATATACGTGACTTTAAGAGACTTTGCGACACAATTGCTATAGTTGCGACACTATTCTTGGATTTTGTTTGAGCTGTTTATTTTTTCCGTCACCCACCGATTGAACAAATCCAATTCTCAATCTACATAGCTTGGATTTTGAACTTGCAAGGTTAGTATGCTATTTTTTATTGATGTACTCATTTAACTTGTAATTTTTTTTTCAAATGTCCAAATTGCATTTAGCTTATTTTTTCCTTGATAATATATTTATATAATATGTGTAGTTATACCATATTTCATGTCTTTGGTTTTTGGATATAGTTAGTATATTCTATGGAAAAGGGTATGTGGATTGCATAATATTCTGGGTTTATGGAATCCAAATACCCTTTTCCCTTCAATTGTAGCTATAATATCTATCTCTTTTCATTGATAAATATATGGAATTGCTCTTAAAACTCAACCCTAATCTGTGAAATGATAGTAATTGATTTCTTTATTCCCTGCTTTAGCAGGGACTAATAAGATACATAAACACTAACCCTAAACTTATGTTAGGTGTATATGTCATTATTATATAAAGAAAACATTTGTACACATATGACCTTATTATAAAGATGTTATCTATGTCATCATGATGTTGATCCTCTACACATATGATCACCTTATTATAAAGATGTTGACCTTATTATAAAGATGTAGGTCACTGTAAATAAACATATCATAATCAAAAGGAGTAGCCAAAATATACAAAATTGACAACTTAATGTTTGGTATGGTGTAGGCAAGACAATTACTTGTTAGGACAAGGATTTGTCACAATGAACGAAAATCACAGGAAGCTTGCTCGGTTAAGAGAGGCATTAGAGGCAAGGGGGGATGGAAAATGTTATTGCCCTTGCTATGATTGCAGAGGCTTGCAAAATAGAATACTTTTAATAACAACAGCTCAAAAACATTGTAGGGAGAAGGGGAATGCCGAAGGGGGTTATGAATATTGTCCCTTGGTAAGAGGATTCAATATTTAATGTATTCTCTGTAATAATCACTATGTCATGAATTTTAGTAATATTTCTTATCTGGATTTTTATATTTTATATACACACTAACTTTTCTATGTTGTTTTTTAAATATATAGACGATGCCCCCAAAGTGTAGACCTCCAAAGAGTTATTTGTTAGGTACTAGCAGAAATACTAATTTACATGGAGATGAACTTCGAGATCAAGATATTGAAACTATTGATCAAGTTATTAATGATGATATGGATGGAGATAACATTAGTGCTTCAAATCAGGAAGATTAGATACATAGATTGATCCAAGACACGTTTGCTTCAATGGATGAGGACAACCAAGATGATAGTCATGATGTTGATCCTCTACTCGAGAAGTCACGTCAACCTCTTTATGAAGGCTCAACAATAAATCTTTTATCTGCTATATTTTTGTTGGTGAACCTGAAGGTTTTGAATGGTTTATCAAACACATGTCTCACACA
>ML780776.1:605204-618671 GCA_009831015.1 Picea engelmannii | reverse complement strand
CCTAATGATCATATCATATATTATGGACAATATGCATTAGAAAATGAATGCCCACAATGTCAAATAAGTAGATATCGAACCGATAAAGCGTCAAAGAAGGTGTCTCGCAAAGTTCTTCGTTATATTCTGATAATTCCACATTTTCAGCGGTTGTTCAGGTGCCAATGTATAGCACAGTTTATGGATTTCCATGCAAAGAATAGAAGTCGAGACAATATTCTTCGAATGCCTGTAGTTGGTTCTACATTGAACTACATCGAAGAAAAGTGGCCAATTTTTAAAGACGAACCTTGTAATGCTAGACTTTTGTTGGCAGTTGATGGTGTCAATCCATTTGGAGAGCTTTGTTCTACGTACTCAGTGTGGCCTATTTTTGTTATAAACAATAACCTTCCTCCTTGGATGTCGATCAAGAGAGAGAACACAATGTTGGAAATGATTGTTCCAGGTATTTAATTATCTTTTATTTGCTTTAAAGCATGACAAAATATTTCATTTCTTTGTTTCGTGCATGGTAATTATTTCTTTTATATATCACGACATTTAGATAAGTATAATTAATCATGCATTAGGTTGAACCAATAAGGTCGGTACCAAGTTAAAGATATGAACGTATATATTGAGCCTCTCATTGATGAGTTGTTGAAGTTATGGGTTGACATCACTATGTATGACATCTCTAGACCAATAGGGAAAAGATGATTTCAATTCCATGGAATACTATCATGGACAATTCATGATGCTCCCGAGTTAACACATTTTTGTGGTATATTGTTACTTTATTTTTGTGATTTAATATTATATATCTTTTTTGAAAAAATCATGCATTAGTTTTAATTGTAACTCTAATTTGACACTACATTTATTCATATATCTTGTAGGTCTTCAAACAAAGGGTGAATTTGCATGCCCAGTTTTTGGTCCTAGGATAAAATCTCGTTGTTCAAGGAGTTTAGCAAAGGAAGTGTTTGATGAGTATAGGCACGTTCTGCCTAAGAACCATAGTTATCGAACTATAGATAAAGAAAAGTTCAATGGTAAAGAAGAAAATGGAAAAAAAACACGAAGAATGACACCTCACCTATGGAAGTTGGAATATATTAGAAATCGTCAAGGTACGCAAATTATTTATGTATGACCTATTATATAAATCTTTGGTTAATTTCATTTCGTCCCATTAATTAGTGTTAATTTCAATTTGTTTATGTTTCATGAATGTCGTTAAGGCACGAATGGGCTTCCATGAGGAATGAAAAGTTACTTGATGCAATTCAGTAGATTGCCATACTACGAGCACCTACAAATAGTTCATTTGTTTGATACAATTCATATCGGGAAGAACATAACATAATTGTTATGGCGAATATTAGTTGGAAGGACTGACAAAGAGAGAATTGGAAAGATTTGTTGTGACATCCGAGAAGCTAATCACGCCTTGCAAAGTGTTATTATTAATTCTAATGGCAATGGTCATGAAAAAAATACTAGTCTTCCTTGGTTATTGACAGAGCAACAGAGCAATATTGTAAAAGAGGTCATTCGAAAAATTAGGTTTCCGACTTGGTTTTCGTCGAACATACAAAATATATTAACTAAAAAAGGTGATTTTGGCGGGTTAAAACACATGACTAGCATACATTCATTAAGTTAATTAGTAGGTTATAATATATTTTCTTAATGGTATGCATTTTTTGGAAACAAATAATAATTATTTGTTTTTTGTTACAGTATGTTCTACCTTTATCTCTCTAAGACAACTTTGACAACAACATAAAACAAATTATTTATTTACTTGGAAAATACATGAGGTAAGTATTGTTTTATAAGGAAAATGTACTTCTTATGTGATTTGTATTGGAACTTATATTTGACATGTTATCTTTTATCTGCAAATTTATGTATGCCTTGATATTTTTTTATTGCATTCACATTTGTAGATGGTTATCATCAAAAGAAATCGATAAAGAAGATATAAGTTATTGGAAGAGAGAAATTCCCCGACTAATGTGTCAAATGCAACAGTATCTACCTCCAACATTTTTCAATGCACAAGAACACTACCTCATACACCAAGTTGAAGAGATTGAATTATGTGGACCAGTACACACAAGGTCGATGTGGATGGTGGAGAGGCAGTTGAAGTCACTGAAGTCTTTTGTTAGACAAAGAGCACGTTCAGAGGGTTCCATGGTTGAGGGATATATGGTATATCAATACATGGTGTATATTAGTCAATGTCTACCTAGATTAGCAGAAAATATGAATGTGCCTTGCATTTGGCATATCGACTCCATCAACAAATTTGAAGGGAAGGTCCTATTGGGGAAAGGTAAAATGAGGACTGTGAAAGGTAATTATTAGATCATGTTGACGTAGATTTAATATATTACACATCTATTAAATTATTCATTTATTAACAATAACTAATTAATGATATTGAATTTTTATGCTATCATATAGTTGCTCGAGAGTGGGATGCTTTACATTTATACATTGCAAACAATCTTGATTGGATGGAGCATTGGATAAAATATACTGAAGAATACTTCGGTAGGTTATCTTGGGAAGGGGTGAGTAAGATGATTAAAAAAGTGCATCGTCATTGAGATCAATTTCCTGATCTTACATCAAGGGAAGTTGATTTAACCTTTGGTTTAAAAGATAAACAGACAAGTTAAATTTGTTACCCACATTTTCCCAGTTTTTTCCCAATTTTTCAATGTATTTGGTTTGTTTAATTATTGAAATATATATATATAGTAAGTCCTATATGAGGATTATTAATTCACAATTTATTTTTTACTTGTTTGCCATGTTGCAGTTGAAACATCACAAGGCTATGTGGTGTAATTGTCGTAAATTTTGTATCAAAATGTTGCATGATAAGATGAAAACCTTAGATTGTGGGATAACTGCAGTGTTTAAGGTCACCAAAATTTCCTCTAGAAGTGACAGAAATCTGGAAGAAACTGAGAATAGTGTAACATCCCGCTCTGGCGCACTGAGAAAACTTATTTTTGAGGACACTTGCTCGCAAGTGATCTGGAATTTTATGATGTTAGACCATTTATACTTGATTATGATGCGATTGACAGATGACATGCTGTGTTAATATTTGATGTCGACAGATGCTATTGACTCAGTTTTATTGAGTGTGCAGGGTTTTTGACCTTGAGGATGCAGAGGCATCGGTAGAATCCCCTTGGACTTCGGACTGAGTCAGGGAGTGTGCTTTTGGGTTGATATGTTTACTATGATGTTTCGATTGATTTGATGATTTGATGTTAACATTTCTGACATGATTGTTGATCATGCAAGATGGCGATAGCTTGCCGACCAGACTCACATATGGAGTAAAGGGGCCACAGACGATTTGCAGAGAGGTTGAGGGAGAGGGGTGGACAGCAGCCCTGCCACTGCCTACTAGCACTCCCGTCGTGGCTCGAGCTGTAGGTTAACGATTACCTAGTTCGAGAGGATCCACGATGTCGTGAGGGCAGACTGCGAAAGTCGCTCACGATGATTCTAAGGGGCGCGCAATAAGGCAGGGGCCTTATTCCTTAGAACCCTTAGTCTCCTACAAGTTCACCTGGCGGAGTATTGACTCTAGGGGTTATAGATGTCTACCAATCAGTCCAGTTGGCGAGTTGCACCCTTGGAGCACGTGGTGCATCTTGAAGGGAACGTCGCACAAAAGAAACTCAGTTGGCAAGTGGCACCCTTGGAGCACGTGGTGCATCCTGAAGGGCACGTCACACAAAAGAAATTCAAAGAGGCGAGTGGCACCCTTGGAGAACGTGGTGCATCCTGAAGGGCACGTCGCCAGAATGTGGAGAAAGGAGTCAACCTAAATATCCCTAAGACCTCAACACCTGAATAAATCCTTAAAACAATTCCCCTAACCTGGCGTCGCTAGTTCAGAATTTGAGCCCTATGTCNAATTCAATAGTATATATTAAATATTCATTACCCCTATGATGATTTGCAACCTCCACCTAATCCGAGGAGTTTCCTTCCTTAATTAAATACATAAAACAATTCCTCCGTTAATTGAATTCCTAAAGTATTTCCTTACTTAATTGCGTACTTAAGGCCCTTCCTCATTCCCAGTAATAAGTTTGATAATTCATCTTTTAGGAAGGTACTACTTCACCCTAACATGATAATCGAAGCTTAGTCGTCTCCTAATGACAATGCCGGGATCTTCTAGCTCACAGTAGCTCTGCCATGCAAATAACATTAGAAATTATTCCCTGCTAAGCTAGCTCTGACAATACAGGTGCTAATAATAATATTAAACAAACAAACAAACAAAAAACCACTTAAGCTAAGGTGAGATGTCATAAAGTTTGTAGGGTAAAATAAAGAGATTAAATAAATTAATTCAATTAGGGGGGTTGTAAATTTGAAAGGAGGAAATTAATTTATTAACTAAAGGGAGAGTAAAAGAAAAAAAAAATATATATATATATATATATATTATGAATTTAAAAAAAATAAATAATAATAATAATAATATGAAAGGATGCTTAGGTGCAATCACCTTTGGAGTTTCAAAAAAAGAAGAAATAAAAAGAAATAAATAAATAAATAAAAGGGGGGAAAAACTTAAAAGAGAGGGGATTTAGGGTTTTGGGAAAAAGAAACCTAATGGGATTAGGTCAAAAAGAAAAACATAAAAGAAAGGGATGGGGGGAAAAGAAGGGGGATCTGCTATGAGATAGGGTTATGCTGTCAAAATTGCAACAGGGATTGATTGCTTGTAGGAGTTGGGGATTTCCCAGCTGACTTGAGTGGTAGCTCAGCCTTGGAGGTGAGCTGGGAAGCTAGGTACAGTATGGATTGTGTGAGGCCCCTTTGCGGCTCGGGGGGCTGAGGGGGAAGGAGAGTACCCCTAGCGTTTGGCTAGGAGGTACCGGTGAATCCTCTACGGTCGGCAAGCAGGAGCAGGAGCAACCAGAGAGCAGGAGTGGTACAGAGTGTGGACGTCATCCGAAGCGGGTGAAGGGCACATGTATGCTTTTCATATTTTTATGGTAGAGTGTGATAGGGTTTATGCTGGTATAGAACATTGGCTGTAAATAATTTAATGGTTGTTTTATGTAATTACTTGGCAATTATTTAGTATCTGCTGTAAAAATGTTTGGCACGACCTTCTCCCCTCTGTGCGCATTACCCAGCTGAAATTTCTTCACACCCGGGGCTGATAAAAACCCCTTTTTGTTGAGGCATGATATCTTGGGCTAGTCACGGAGGGTGCCAGGTCATTCCCTATTGTTCCTTTAAACCCCCTTGATTTTATTTTCCCTGTATCACCACTTCAGTTCCTGAGTAATGTTGAGGTAGCAATAAGTTTACCGGGACCGTCTAATTAATGTCGGTCGGCCAAAATAATATACGTTCAAAGGACGTGGTCACTCCCAAAATAATTGGGTTGAAAAGAAAAGCAGGTTTAGAATGACCCCGCTGCGAGAATATTTATAGAGGTAAAGCGTCCTGGAGTTCCTTACATCATTAATTTTTGTATTGAGCGACACAGAAGCTCAATTTGGCCACCATGTTGCATGGAGCAGATTGCAGCAGGAGCAATGGCAGTAACAAGAAGTGCCAGATGAACAACACCAGAAGATCAGCTGCAGGTCATTCAGTATACGTTGGTGTAAGAAAGCGGATCTGGGGAAGCTGGGTCTCCGAAAATTAGGGTACCCAGAAAGCGGTCTAACGTTTGTGAGACAGTTTTGTCAACATAGATATAATGCCCATCACATGCTTTACTAACTTATATTTATGTCTACAATACACCCGAGCACAGGACAATAGTTACACGACAAAGTCAAAAGCCAATTTCCCACTCTGCTATCAAATCATGTTAGAGAATTTAACTTCTCTACAATATGACTTATTCACAAATTGAAAATCATTGTTTATGCGACCGCTTTGTTCCCACCACACAATGTCTTCATAGATGAGTATCCTATCTATAACACTATCCCTCTCACCATTTCTGCACATCTACGTCTTTTACATTGACACACAAACCTCGAATCCAAAAAATCAAATTCGTTGAGAAATCTTGGAATAAACAATTTACATCAGCTTAATTGACATTTTCATTTGATATTAATATTTATATTATAAGACAAACAAACCATATGCTTACTCAGTAGAGTATTTAATGCTTTATATATTGAGATATATTCCATTTTATTTGAAAGTATTTTAAATGGTTCCAACCCCGCCTTCGTTGCGACCTGGACTGTGTGTCGGGCAGCTGGTTTCTCTCCATCGTTTAGTTTTAATTTCCTGAACCTTCAATCCTTTGAAAACCTTAAGGCGGCTTCCAGTTACAGGGTGGGAATAGTTTACAGCTTTTAGGGTCGTTCGTAAATGAAATAATTATTCCCCCCGTTCCCTCAATTTCTAGATATTTTACATGCCATTTAATTATGATTGGTCATTGCGTAAGGAAGCAACCAAAAGTCAGAGACTGCCTCGCATGCTCTTTGCCCCAGAACAATTGAATTTTTTTACGTATTTGAATCCTTCAGTGAATCCCCATTTGTGGACGTTAATACCACCTGCTATCGGCCAGTGACACCGCACACACGTCGGCGGGTGGGAGGCATCATCAAACGTCGTATGTATCCTGCCGCCTTCTCATATATCGATTCGAAAACTGCACTCATAGTTCAATTTAATATTGTGATGGCACAAATTCGCACGCACTGCCATAAAGACAAAGCTTATATATTTGAATTGCCAAATTGCCACTTAATGAATCCTTAAAATTTTAGGGTCGGCTTATGTGGCCATCATCAATCCCCACGCTTGACATTCTTGTCTACCAACTAATAAAGCTCACCCTTTTACTATGCTTAAATTACAACATTATACCGAGTAATCTAGGTTAGTTGAGAATTGTAGAAAATTAGAGTACCAAGGTTGATCCACGAAAGATACAGTTACAGTGAAATACCACACACGTTGCCCAACGCTCTGCTGCAGGATATCACTGGTGGGTGTGCGGTTGACAGCATGCAGCCAACTCTACGTCCAATTTTAAACTTCCTTTTTCAGCTGCTTGATGCGTGACTTCTTTTTGCATGTCAGGTCATCCTAATTAGCTGCCAGGTGGTCGTTACATGGGGTCGCATTAGTGTATTTTAGTACCATCGATACTGTCCATAGGATGTTATTCTTATATTTCCCCTTAAAATGTTTTCATTTTTTATATCAGCATTTTTAATTATTATTAGTTTTCTATATATGTGCTTTTAAAGACATTGGTATTTTGAACAGTGTAATATTAAATAGTGTTATTGTTATGGTCATTATTAACTATGAGGATTATTGTTATGGTTAATATGATGTCGAATCGAATTATTAGTATTTTTTAAATTGCAATGACTATCTGTATTAATGGCAATGTTAATATGGTTTATATTGAATGCTAATGATGAAGCTTAACTGCGATATATTAAATAGTGTTATTGCTAAAGTCATTATTAACTATGAGGATTATTGTTATGGTTAATATGATGTCGAATCGAATTATTAGTATTGTTAAATTTGCAATGATTATACGTGTTAATGGCAATGTTAATAGGGTTTATATTGAATGCTAATGATGAAGCTTCACTGCGATATTAATATTGGCTTAATTGCAATGGTAACACTTATTTAAATCGCATAATAATAGTTGTTTTAATTTGCGATGTAAGGATGATGTTGAATAGAAATATTAATATTTGTTAAACTGCAATGATTATACTTGTTAACAACAATGTTAATGTTGTTTAAATTGAATGCTAATGATGAAGCTTGAACTGCAATATCAATATTCGCGTAAATATAATGGTAATTCTTGTTTAAATTGCAATAATAATATTAGTTTTTAATTTGCAATGTTAATGATAATGGTTGAATCGCAATGTTAATATTTTTTTAATTGAATGTTAGGATGATGTTTAGATTGCAAGGTTATTATTAGTTTAAATTGAAATGTTAACGATAAGGTCTAAATTGCCATGCAATTATTTGTTAGGTTATTCCAGTGTATGGTAAAAAATTAGAAGGAAGGGAAAGATAAAATGGAGAATGTAAACGTTGAGGGTTTACCCTCATGGTGTTGATATTGTTTCTCAAATATGGCGATTAACGGGAAAATGCCATGCGCTTGCGATTACTGCTTGTCCCCGAACTAGTGCAAAATGACCTTATAACTAAATAATGGGGGTTGAGATTATTGGTTTTTACCTTACGATAAAGTCTTCACCGGTTAATGGTAATTAATGGAGCATTTGATCTTGAATGATGTCTTCGGGTCTCAATAGTGGTGGGTCGATAGTAGAGTCCTCCTGACTTGCGTCTCCTATAGAGGCCCTGATTGTCCTAGATTTCGTAGTACTTGTGGGTATTACCTTGCGTGGTCTTCTTGTGTCGGGAGGGAGGTGGACACCTTCAGTAGCCTTAGTATGTAGGTCTGTGTGTTTCTCTGCGTCAACAATCCGGTGCCGTATCAAGAGTCTCGGGCCCTTTAAAGGTAGGGTTTCCACTCTTGCGACACACCTGAGGGTATTACTAGTTTCTGCCTGAGTAGTCAGCCAAGAGCCTATCTGACCTTCTCTCTCTCCGGAGCAGAGAACTAAGATTAAACGCCCTACTTTCCTATGCAGAAATAGTAAGACCTACTACTACGGATTCTTCCTTCTGTGTTCATACGACACCAACCCAGTATGTCGTTTATTGTTGAAGATATTGGGGGGCGCCTTGGTCTTGGGTAGTATTTGCTTGCAGTTACTTATTGTGCGCCTTGCATCTTCTTGTTGTGATTGTCGTGGTTGCGTCTTGTCAGTCGTCGGGTGGCGACGTAGAGTCCAGAGTGTCTGTTTCCCCTCCTACACGCGTGCACAAACTTTTCAAACAAAAAAAAAAATTGCACCGGTGGTCAGAGTCGTTGTTAAAACGAGGAGGGTTGTTACATATGGTATCAGAGCCAGGTTCAACCCGTGACTTGGGGTTCACTACGGCTTTCGTTGACATGAGTTGGTTTGTGTATACTGTTGTTGATCGAGTTGATTGTGTGCATACAGGTAATCATGGTTAGAGGACGCTGCGGAGGCAGACGACGGGGTGCTAGGGGAGGAGGCGAGACGCCTCCAGCAGCATCCACGCCTGAGGGGTCTAACCCCTAGGGAGGCGAGCAGGTTCTCGGTAAGGAGCAGATAGAAGTTGGCGATGTTATTGGGATGCTGAGATCCTTTCAGCGCATGTCCGAGGCTCTGATCAACAGATTGGACCGAGACGAGGCCAGGGCAGCGACACTCCCTGAGGGTCCGCCGCACACACCGGCCGTTACAGGTAGCATTCATCGTGAACTCAAGAAGGTAAAATTTACCGAGTTCTTTGGTGCCCCAGACGGCGCAGCCGCCGAGGCATGGTTGGAGAATATGGAGATGTGCTTCGCACTTCGCGATTATACCTCCAACATGAAGGTCTGCATGGTGGTCTTTCAACTGAAGGGGAGCGATCTTCTATGGTGGAAGACACTCCTGTCGCAGCTGAACATGGCTGTGGAAGACGTGTCATGGGAACTGTTCGAGGAACAGTTCCGAGAGAGGTACCTTTTAGAGGAATTCATTGAGCGTCAGCTCAGTGAGTTCAATGCGTTACGACAGGGAGGTCGTACAGTGCCCGAGTACGAGGCACGATTTATGGAGTTTCTCCGGTATGCTCTGCACCTTAACACAGAGAAGCTCAAAGTCAACAGGTTTGTGTTTGGCCTTAACGACAGTCTACGTGCAAGGGTTAGGATCTTGATGCCTCAAACCTTGCACGACGTTGTCCAAAAGGCCCTCATAGAAGAGGAGGAGCTTATCAGCGGGGGTCAGACCAGGACTTCAGTGAGACCCGCAGGGTAGAGTTCATCTGGTGTGCCGCGGCATCAGACCCCCGCGAGACATACACCGGGACATCATGGCTTCCAGAGGGGATACAAGTTCACTACACCTCGACGACCGTCGTCTCAGCAGCGGACACCTTATCGAGGACCACAGCACCAGTAGCAGCGTCGCCCGCAGCAGCAACAGTTTAGGCCTGTTCAATAGAACAGACCAGGATTTCAGGTTGGTGGGCAGTCATCTTCTACTTCAGGTACCAGGACTACTGGGCCGAAGAAGGGGTGCTGGACATGTGGGGAGCCACACTACCAGCGCGAATTTCCTGTGGAGAGGACCAGAGTGTCCGGATCAGCCGGACCCGCTACCGTGGGAGATATGGGCAAGGCCCATCGGATACATGCAGCGGTGAATAACCGCCAGGAAGAGCACCAGTCGACTGTGCTCGAGACGACAGGTACTATCGATGACCATACCCTTAGTATTTTGATAGACCCAGGTGCTACTGAGAGTTTCATTTCTAGTGCAATGCTAAAAAGGATTAAGGTAAAGGAAGTCGAACAGGATGAGTTTAGCTTCGTGGAGATGGCTTTGAGAGACAAACAGAAGGTTGGAGGAAAGTTTGTGGGCTCTGCCCTTAACCTGGGAGAGTTTTTCATGAGAGTTAACTTGTACGTCACGATCTTAGGATCTTATGACGTCATGATCGGTATGGATTGGTTGGAAACGCATGAGGCGATTCTCAACTGTAAGACGAAATGGTTGAGCTTGGTTGATGACGAAGGATAGAGACGTGTGATTGTAGGAAGGAACCAGGGAGTTTCCCTGTGGTTCGTCTCTTCCTTACAGTTATGAAAGAGCATGCGCAAGGGGTGCAAACTTTATGCAATCCTCGCGCTAAACGAGAAGGGAGTAGCGAAAGGTCTAGAACACCTTCTGGTGGTGAAGGAGTTTGCTGACGTATTTCCAGAGGAGTTGCCTGGGATGCCACCAGAAAGGGAACTGGTGTTTACCATAGACCTAAAACCGGGAACCAAACCGATAGCAAGAACGCCTTATCGGATGTTGACCCCGGAGTTTCAAGAGTTGAAAATGCAACTGAAGGAGTTGTTGGACCTAGGACTGATACGTCCTAGTGTATCACCGTGGGGTGCACTGGTTATTTTCATTCGAAAGAAGGATGGATCGTGGAGGCTTTGCATTGACTACCGTCAACTGAACAAGGCCACGATCAAGAATCAGTATCCCTTACCAAGAATTGATGATCTGTTTGATCAAATGAAGGGTGCGACGGTGTTCTCCAAGATCGATTTGTGATCTAGATATCACTAGTTGTGGATCAAGGAGGATGACATCCCCAAGACCGCCTTTAAGACGAGATTTGGACATTACGAGTTTATTGTTTTTCCATTTGGACTGACAAACGCCCCAGGGGTATTCATGAGTTTGATGAACGGGGTGTTCCACGAGTACTTGGACAAGTTCGTCCAAGTGTTCATTGATGATATTTTGATCTACTCTCGGATGACAGAGGAGCATGACGAGCACTTGCGCTTGGTACTACAATGTTTATGAGAACACAAATTGTATGGGAAGTTGTCCAAATGCTCTTTTTACCAATTGAGGATTCACTACTTAGGGCATGTCATCTCTGGTGAAGGTATCGTCATGGATCCATCCAAGGTTGAGGCTATTATGGAATGGCCTGCGTCGACGAATGTCACAGAAGTGCATAGTTTTATGGGATTAGCGGGATACTATAGGCGGTTTGTTGAGGGTTTTTCGAAGATAGCAAATACGATCACGAAATTGCAGAAGAAAAACAAAAAGTTTGTTTGGACCGAGAAATGCGCAGAAGCATTTCGGAGGATTAAAGAGCTGTTGACAACCGCGCCGATACTAAAGGTCCCTGACATGGACGCAGACTTTTTGGTATGCACTGACGCATCCAAGGAAGGCTTAGGCAGAGTCCTGATGCAGGACGGACGAGTGATTGCTTACATTTTGAGGAAGTTGAGAAGGCATGAGGAGAACTACGCGACGCACGATCTGGAGTTATTAGCCATAGTATATGCCTTGAAGGTTTGGAGACACTACCTTGCTGGACAAAAATTTGAATTAAAGACTGATCATCGTGGACTACAACCCATTTTTATGCAAAGCGACCTGAACACGCGACAACAACATTGGTCGGAATTGCTTAGCAAATACGATTTCGAGATTACTTACATAAAGGGAACAGTGAACCAAGTGGCGGATGCCTTGAGTCGGAGGCCACTCATATTTTTGGTGTTGCCTCTTCAGACAAATCTATGTGAGAATATTCTCACCTTACAGCGTGATGATGACTGATACACCGAAGTCAAGGACTTTATCAGACAAACCACGATGATGGTACCACGATATGAGGGATATTCTTTAGATAGCAATGGTTTAATGAGGTTTAGAGGTCGGATTTACGTACCGCCTAATGACGAGTTGAGGATGTTGATCTTGAGTGAGGCTCATAAGGCAGTTTACATGGCTCACCCAGGAGTTACGAAGATGAGGGCAGACCTTAAACCCTTATTTTTCTGGAAGGGAATGAAGGCCAACATAGTCAACTTGTGGCTAGATGTCTAGAGTGTCAGTAGGTAAAGGCTGAACATAGACACCCGGTAGGATTACTTCAACCACAGGCCATTCCAGAATCAAAATGGGAATTTATTTCGATGGATTTTATTGTTGGATTGCCACTGACGGTAAGGAGACATGACTCGATTTTTGTAGTAGTAGACACTCTGACGAAGAGTGCTCACTTTATTCCTGTGCATACGACGTATCAGGCACCTGACATAGCGAGAGTTTTCATCAGTGAGATTGTGAGGCTGCATGGCGTGCCTAAAAATATTATATCCGATCGAGGATCGGTGTTTACTGGATGATTTTGGGCAAGTTTTCAAGAGGCATTGGGAACCCAACTTAATTTTAGTACTGCATATCACCCCGAGACTGACGGGCAGACCGAACGAATGAACCAGACCTTGGAAGACATGTTGCACATGTACGTAATGGACCAACAAAAGCGTTGGGAGGAATTCTTGCCTCTAGTAGAGTTCGCTTACAGCAACAGTTACCAGAGCACCATTAAGATGGCGCCTTTGAGTTTCTTTATGGGCGACCGTGTCGGACGCCCTTGAGTTGGGATCGACTTGAGGATAGGGTCCTGGTGGGACCAGAAGCGATCCAAGAAATGGAAGAGCAGATGCAAACTATAAGACAAAGGATTCAGGAAGCGTAGGATCGACAAAAGAGTTATGCCGATGCGCACCGAGTCGACCGTAGTTACGAGGTCGGTGATCGAGTCTTCTTGCTGGTTAAACCGCATAAGAGCTCGATCAAGTTTGGAAAAGGATCTAATCTCTCTCCTCGATTTGTGGGACCCTTCAAGATTGTGGAGAGAAAGGGGCCCGTGGCCTATCGACTAGCCTTGCCTGATTCTTTGAGGCGTATGCACGATTTTTTTCATGTATCTGTTTTGAGACATTATATTAGTGATCCTACACATGTGATTGACCTGAGTTCCTTGCAG
>ML780776.1:571405-582749 GCA_009831015.1 Picea engelmannii | reverse complement strand
TATACTAGTAAAAGTTCACAATCCTCATGAATATGTAGATATTGATACATATGCCAAGTTCCATGTGGTGTTTTGGTTTACTTGTAGATCATATTTTAAATATAATTTTGGTTTACTTGTAGTTTTTTTATAAAGAATTATAAATATTTTAGAGAACCCCCATATACAAAGTCTTTATCCATATCCTCATTGTGGAAAATAAATTAGAAAAGATCCCTCACTTCATTCATTTACATAATACTAACCTTATTTCTATCCCTAGTCCAAATACTAGTTCCTATTAAACAATGCAGGAAGCTAATCCTAATAATCTAGACCCCTCTCATCCCACATGTTAGTGCAAGTATTATAAGGTTCCAAAGGAAACTACTACAAAATGCTTATTCTTATAATAATAATTCACATTCAAATCCTTGTACATAGATGAGAAATGCCTTGATGATTCTAGGGTACACCAATATTTGGACACTTCTCCTCAACATAAAATAGTCCCTATTACAAACTCTATTGAAAAAGATCCTTCATTACTCATAATGACGAATGAAATTTATTCCCCTCTCTAAGTCTCCTTTTTACTCATAATTGTTAGATCAAAGACCAACTTGCCACTATAATCCTTGACAATTGTAACCAAAATAATCACATTTCCCATCACTCCTCACCCCTCTCCTTATCATTGGGTCTTTGTACAATAGGACAGAACTCATCTTCTCATTAATAAACATTGTGGAGTCACCCATTTCATAGGGATTTTTCAAGAGATTGTTGAATGCTATGTATCTCACCTTGATTGCTATAATTTACTCTTGAACATATAATATGAACAATAATGAAATTCTTTATAAGATGTCCATTGTTCCTATTGGGAGTTTTTTTGGACCAGCTTAGACTTCCCATTATCAAATCTAGCCACTTCTTACCTGGTAGCACCCAATATTACCTAGTTATATCCTTGTCTTCTTCCTCTCCTAGTGTTCCATGCTCTCCTACATACTCTTCCTCTTTTCCTAGTCCTTCACTTCTTTGGTCAATTTTCAAAGATTTCCCCCTTAATGGTCACATTCCATAGCTTGCAACTATGGAGCCCTCCCAATGGTGACATCATATCTTCCTTTGATCCTTTCTCCTCCACTGGTACCATTGGTATTTTTCACCTCTACACTTGCATTGAACTTAGGTTGATGCATGTCGCATCCTATGCTTGCATAAAATACCCCATTGATGCATGCCACCTCTCATTCTTGCACTAAATATTGCCTTTAAAACGGGTATTTATGCATCAATGGGGTATTCGATAGTATTTATGCCTTGAAAATACCCCATTGATGCATGCCACCTCTCATTCTTGCACTAAAAGGATAATCCAACCCTTAGGGATTCACTTTTCCAAACCAACTTATGATTCGCTACTTCCCATGTTTTTTGTATGGTGTTGGCTACAAAATTCCCTTGATGATCACTACAATGCACATAGTTAGGAGAGTTTGCATATTAAGGTTGTTCCAAATCCTTTTGCCTAAAGGGGTGCCAAAAGTGATGTAGTTTCTCAAGAGGCCCTTCCAATGTTCATGACCTTTCACCAACCTGATGATTCATTCGGTGCATAAACACTAGACCTATCCATTCATATCCAATATTTGGGTACACAAAATAGATTCTATTGAATTATGTGGAATCATTTTTCTCCTTTTTCAATTGGCCCATATAAAAGTTCATAAATCACTTCTCCAACTACTAGTAGGATTTGATAGAGGTAACCCAACGCGAGGAATAATATACATGAGTGACACCCAACACTTTTTTGCATATCAGGGACTTGATAGAGAGAGACATTCTCAAGAATCCACTTGTCAATTTTCTTGGCAAATCTTTGAAAAAAAACCTCTCGTTGTTCCTTTGGAAATGCATGAAAAGAAATAGGGATTCCTATAAATTTGAAAAATTGGTTAGATTGAATCCAAGTCCATCGTTGGTGCATGAATGACGCAGACGCCACCCAGCACACGTCCGCTCTCACCAGGACCTTCTTCTTCACGGGCTTGAAGAGATAAAATACTCTTCTTATCCCTTATCGGGACCTCTTCAATACCCACAGAAATCTCTCCCTGCGATATCCCCTTTGTCTTATCGGGAAATCAGGTTTCGCGTTATCGCGAAACTCATGGGCACGTTCCTCGTGCTATCCAAAACCCCGAAACCTAATGGGTCTCAATGCCGATACTTCTTCGTTCCTGTCAGGGATTTCCCTATCGGGAAATCGACATATGCGATGTCGTGTTTCACTGGCACCACGAATCTCCGAACCTTGATCCGCGATGGTGACTCTCTCTCTCTCCCTCTCTGCTCCAAGTTCCTTCAGGTTAGCCCCTTCCGCATATGACCTGTCATTCCACGAGACCACACCTGCTCCCCGTCAGAATTTCAGACTTCGCGAGTTTGATATGCGTAGAACCTACGCTCCCGGAAACTCTGATATGTCGAATCCTGACTCTCTGGATTACTAAAATGTGTCTAGTCTGGGATCTACGGCTATGGTTCCTTTCAGGGAATCGCAGGTCACGATTTCTCCTTGCGAAAATCCTATGTTCCTGGAGACTCTGATTTTACGATGAGTCGAGTCCCAATGAGCTCTGACTCCTCCCCTACGCGCTAAAGCTTAAACCTTGTGCAACTTCCCCCAGATCTGATGGTTGTCGGGACTTCGCTAATCTTCCCTGCGAATCCTGGCCATTGACTCCTCCTCCTCAAGGATTTCTTCAGAAAACTAACTGTCCTTCTCGGCACTTGCCTCCAACTCCTATGCTTGGACTTCCTTCTCAAACCTTCCTTGATGTAAACCCCCTGGGCTCTCTTTCAACAATACCACGAAGGAACTATCCCTCTTAAGCTTGCGCTCCCTGCTTGCACTCAGCCTTCAACGCTTTCCAAGTGTTGAATCTTTCAGACTCTGCGCACTCTCTGCAGCAGCAGTCGTCTAACTCCGTTACTCAGACTAACAACTGAGACTTCTTCTTATCCAGCCTGCACACTCCTTGCAGGACCTGAATAACCCAAATCAACTCCTGGGAAAATAAAATCAAAAGGTTCAACTACTGATCCTTCATCGATGCACTCCTTGCGGATGAATTCGACTGCACACCTTGCAGGAATCTCCCAGCTCAAATAGAGGAACAATTGAGACTTATTCTCTTCCCTTTCAGACTTCAGCTAAAACCTGAAATCACATGCACAACATATACAAAGCAAATGCATCACCAGAAAACAAACATTCATGAGCACATAAACAACATACATAGAGAAACAACACCAGCCATGAATTCGAATCAGAATTCCATTCTATTAATTCAACATCTGTACATGGGTGTTCTCCACAATTTCTCTGCTTGCTCTTCTCTTCTGAATGCTTGATTCTGAATAATGTTACAATGATACAATGAGGGTGTCTATATCTATTTTCCCTCCTTCCATCTAAAACTGTCTAATCTAGACTTAAACATCTATCTATCTACATTAAATCTATTAAATGCCTCTTATCTAATTCAGACAAGAGCGTATGGCTCGAGGTCTGATACAACATACAAAAGGTGATTTCATAAATGCATCATTTATACATTGGCGCATCCTCTTGAATGAAAATTCAAGAACTTTCTGCTGGCTTGTCCAGCTGTTCATTGCCTTCCATGCTGGCTCACTTGTCATGGGCGATGCTCCTGCATCATACTCCTCGGCTTGAAAGATTTCATGGGCTCCTGTCCATGAGCTCCTGCATGGTTTGTCCATGCCTTTGAATCACTGCTTCTGTCTCCCAGCTGACATCCTCCACTAGGTGATTCTTCCATTTGACCAGGTACTCATAGTATTCTTTCCTCCTGGTCTTTTTACCTACTCGCTTGTCCAGTATACGCTCCATCTGCGGCTTCTCTGTAATCAACATCTGCTTCCACCACTGGACTTCTGGTTGCTCATCATTTCCAGCTCCTGCTCCCTCAGCTTTATATGGATATAATTTTGAGACATTGAATGTTGGAGATATTCCGATGTCATCCGGCAATTCAATATCATAAGCATTTTCGCCCAGTTTCTTCAGGACTCTGCATGGCCCAATTTTCTTCATCTTTAGCTTGTTGTATGTTCCCCTTGGGAACCTTTCCTTCCTCAGATGTGACAGAAATAGATCACCAACTTCAAATTGAAGTTGTCTTCGATGCTGATCCGCTTTGCGTTTGTACTCCTGATTTGAATCAACCATTCGCTGCTTCACCTTACTGTGAAGTTCCTTCATTGTCTCTATGAATTCTTCAGCGCTTGCGCTGCTAGTAGAAGTTTGTTCTGAATCCCACAGTTCAGATACTCCTCTCGGCTTCCTTCCATATACAATTTTAAATGGACTTTTACCTGTGATCCTGTTCACTGAATCGTTGTACGTGAATTCTGCTTGGGGTAATATGCTATCCCAGCTGCTATGGTGCTCTGTCACCAAGCTTCTCAACAAGTCTCCCAGACTTTTGTTGACCACTTCCGTCTGTCCATCCATCTGAGGATAATAAGCAGAACTAAATGCCAAGTTAGTTCCTATCTTCTTCCATAGCGTCCTCCAAAAATGCCATATGAATTTAGTATCCCTGTCCGATACTATACTTCTTGGCAATCCATGGAGTTGAATGATCTCCTTGAAAAACAAGTTCGCGACGTGAGTTGCATCGCTGGTCTTCTGGCATGGAATGAAGTGTGCCATCTTTGAAAACCTGACCACCACTACAAAGATGGAATCAACCCCTCTCTGCGTCCTCAGCAGTCCTAATACAAAATCCATGCTTATCGCCTCCCATGGCTTCTCGGGTATGGGAAATGGATGATAAAACCCTGCATTCTTCTTTCTCCCATTCGAATGCTGACAAATTCGAGACCTGTCAACAAAACTCTTGACATCTGCTCGCATTCCTAGCCAAAAATATGATTCGCTCAGCTCCGCAAAGGGTCTTGTCTTGGCCAAAATGTCCTGCCAAGCCTCCACTATGCTTTTCTTTCATCAAGTTCTCCCTCATGGAGCAATTCAGAATGCACAGTTGATTGCCTCTGAACAACAATCCCTCATGGATCATATATTCTATCCAAGAACTCCGATCTCTGAGAATTGGATTCTCAGCTGCTTCATATGCTTCTCTGAAATCTGCATCTCCTGTATACATGTCCCTGAGATTTTCAAAGCCCAATGTTTTGACTCAGAACTCCTGCAGCAACAAACATTTCCTGCTCAAAGCATCAGCCACTTTGTTAGCAGTCCCTGAAATGTGTTTAATTACAAATGTAAAATTCTGCATATACTCCACCCATTTTGCATGTTTCTGATTCAACTTTTCTTGTTGACTTACAAACTGCAATGCATTATTATCACTATACAATACAAATTCTTTTGGGATCAAGTAATGCCTCCACTTCTTCAGTGCTTGTATGATAGCATAAAACTCCTTATCATACGTGGAGTACTTAAGTTTTTCTTCATCTAGCTTCTCACTGAAATAGGCAACTGGTCTGTCTTCCTGACTCAAGACCACTCCTATGGAATATTTGCTTGCATCAAACTTCACCTGAAATGTCTTCTTGAAATCAGGCAACACCAACACTGGTCGTTCTGTGATCTTCCGCTTCAACAGATTGAAGCTTTTCTTGGCCTCTGCTGTCCAATGAAAAGAATTATGCCGCTTCTTCACTGTATCCATCATCGCTGTGCTAATTCCACTGAAATTCCTAATGAACTTTCAGTAGAAACTAGCCAAACCATGGAAACTCCTCACCTCAAAAACATTTATGGGTGATGGCCAATTTTTAATCACTTCCACCTTACTGGGATCCATTTTTAATTCATTCGCCGAAATGACAAACCCCAAGTAAAGGAGCTTTATCTTCATAAACGAGGACTTCTTCATATTAATCAACAACTTCTCCTGTTGTAGCTTTCTCATAAAAATGGCCAAATGCCTCAAATGTTCAGTCTTCGTCTCACTGAAAATCAGTATATCATCCAGATATACAACTACAAATTTCCCGATGAACTCCTTCAGGATTTTGTTCATCAGCATCATGAACGTGCTAGGTGAATTTGTCAAACCAAATGGCATGACTAACCATTCGTACAATCCTTCGTTGGTCTTGAATGTTGTTTTCCATTTGTCTCCTTCTCTCATGCGAATCTGGTGATATCTGCTCTTCAGATCAATCTTTGAAAAATAATTCGCCCCGCTCAGGCAATCCATCAGATCATCCATTCTCGGCAGTGGAAATCTGTACCTGATGGTAATTTTTTTGATCGCTCTTGAGTCAGTGCACATTCTCCAGCCTCCATCTTTCTTCGGACTAAGCACGGTCGGAAAAACGCACAGACTCAGAGTTTCTCTGACCAATCCCTTGTCCAACAACTCCTGGACCTACTTCTTGACCTCCTCATTTTCTTGTAGTGTCAATCTGTACACAGCCTTGTTCGGTAAACTGAATACTGGTATGAGATCAATATGATGACTCGCACTCCTCATTGGTGGCAACGAATGAGGTAATTCGTCCATGATGATGTCAGCGAACTCCTCCAGCAGTTCCTGAATCTCATCTGGTAAGTCATCCACTCTTGTGCTAGTCAGAACAATCCTTGGCTTTCTGACAACAAAGAATTGTGTATCTTCCTTCTTCTCCATCTCTGTAAGAAGCTCCTTCCCACTCATGAGAAGTATTGTGTTGTTTACTTCCGGATTTACCTCCTTATCCTTTATCGGAAGCAACATATGGGTTCTCCCATTTTTCTCTAGGGTATATGTGTTCATTTTCCCATCATGAACCACATTTCTGTCATATTGCCATGGTCTACCCAACAATAAATGGCATTCATCTATGGGAATAACATCACACAAAATCTTATCATTATACCCACCTATCTTGAATTCAACCAAGCATTGTTTCGTAACACTCACCTGGTGTCCTTTCTGTAGCCATGAAACTCTGTATGGGCTGGGATGATCAGTCGTCTCCAGCTTTAACTTCTCTACCATCTCGGTTGAAACAAGATTATCCGTGCTACCACTGTCTACAATTACCTTGCATACCCTATCCTTGGTCTTGCAAGATGTCCTAAACAGTTTGGTCCTTTGGACTAAGTTTCCAACCTCCTTCTCGGGTGTCAAAAGGAATTTATGCATTCCAAGTGATCTTCCACCTTCTGCATCTTCCGTCTCAGTGTCACGCTTCTGCGTTTCGGTGATGTGAGATTCTCCGATGTCCTTCCTCTTCTCTGGACACTCGAATGACTTGTGCCCATTTTTCCCACATGTGAAACATGTGATTACTCCACCTCGGCCTCTTCCTCTACCTCGAGTATGAGGAAAAGTGTTTGCGTCAGCATAACCGTCACCCTGCTCTGTATGTTGCGCCCTATGTTCAACATGTGGTCCTCGTTGTGAGGTTCCACCTCTCTCAACCTTACCCTGAGGTTTCTTCCATTCCTCCTTGGGCTTATAATATTTCTCCTGGGAAACTGTCTTACCTCTGGGATGACTCTTGCCTCGCCCTCGCTGTCCTTTCTTTCAGCTCATCTTTTCTTCGGCTTTCAGAGCCATCTAATAAGCATCCTCAACTGTTCGGATGGTTTCCATACTTAATTCATCCTGAATTTCATACCTCAGGCCATTCATATACCTCGCAACTTTTTCATCATCGCTCTCCCGATGACCTGCTCTGATATTGAGCTTGTAGAATTCTTCAGTATACTCTTTTACTGTCATCAACTTCTACCTCAGGTTCTGCATTCTCCTGAACAGCATGATCTGATAATCCCTTGGGATGAATTTTTCTTTCAACTTTGCAATCATTCGATCCTAATTTTTGATCTTTTGCTTGCCTTTGGAACGCCTATCTCCTTGAAGCTCGTCCCACCATAATGTTGCATGTCCTTTCAGTTTAGTGACAACATGCCTTACCTTTTTATCCTCTTCGATATCTTCATAATTGAAGTAGGTGTCAAGAGCTCGAATCCAATCCAACAGCTCTTCTGCATCCAAACTTCCTTCATAGACTGGAATGTCCATTTTTGTCTTTGAACTCATTTGGGTGATAGCTTTGATCAACCGTTCGGTTGATGCGTCTTCTGCTGTGACCTCTTCTTCATGTCCAACTTCCTCTTCAACTTCGGAATCACTAAGATCCCCTGCACCAACTCTGCGTCTCTGAGCTGTCTCCATCTCTTCGAGTCTTTCTCAGAGATCTCGCATTTGTCTCTCCATTTCTGGATTTCCTGCCGACCTACCTCTTCTTCGTACATCCCTATCCTCTGGATCAGGCGATTGTCTTTCCCTTCTAGGCGGCATCGTGAAAATTGCCTTTTTTCCTCTGTCTGAAATATACAACAGAGACTAGCTCTGATACCACATTGACGCAGATGCCACCCAGCACACGTCCGCTCTCACTAGGACCTTCTTCTTCAAGGGCCTGAAGAGATAAAATACTCTTCTTATCCCTTATCAAGACCTCTTCAATACCCACAGAACTCTCTCCCTACGATCTCCCCTTTATCTTATCGGGAAATCGGGTTTTGCGTTATCGTGAAACTTGTGGGCACGTTCCTCGTGCTATCCAAAACCCCAAAACTCGATGGGTCTCAATGCTTATACTTCTCCATTCCTGTCGGGGATTTCCCTATCGGGAAATCGGCATATGCGATGTCGTGTTTCACTGGCACCACGAATCTTTGAACCCTGATCCGCGATGGTGCCTCTCTCTCTCTCCCTCTCTGCTCCAAGTTCCTTCAGGTTAGCCCCTTCCGCATATGACCTGTCATTCCACGAGACCACGCCTACTCCCTGTCGGAATTTAGGACTTTGTGGGTTTGATATGCGTAGAACCTACACTCCTGAAAACTCTGAGATGTCAAACCTCGACTCTCTGGATTACTGACACGTGTCCAGTCTGGGATCTATGGCTATGGTTCCTTTCAGGGAATCGCGAGTCGTGATTTCTCCTTGTGAAAATCCTATGTTTCTGGAGACTCTAATTTTCCGATGAGTCGAGTCCCAATGAGCTCTGACTCCTCCCCTGCGTGCTAAAGATTAAACCCTGCGCAACTTCCCCCAGATCTGATGGTTGTCGGGACTTCGCTAATCTTCCCTGCGAATCCTGGCCGTCGACTCCTCCTCCTCAAGGATTTCTTCAGAAAACTAATTGTCCTCCTCGAAACTTGCCTCCAACTCCTATGCTTGTACTTCCTTCTCATACCTTCCTTGATGCAAACCCCCTGGGCTCTCTTTCAACAATACCATGAAGGAACTATCCCTCTTAAGCTTGCGCGCCCTGCTTGCGCTCAACCTTCAACGCTTTCCAAGTGTTGAATCTTTCAGACTCCGCGCACTCTCTGCAACAGTAGTCGTCTAACTCTGTTATTCAGACTAATAGCTGAGACTTCTTCTTATCCAGCCTGCATGCTGCTTGCAAGACCTCAATAACCCAAATCAACTCCTAGGCAAATAAAATCAAAAGTTTCAACTACTGATCCTTCATCGACGCACTCCTTGCGGATGAATTCGACTGCACACCTTGCAGGAATCTCCCAGCTCAGATAGAGGAACAATTGAGACTTATTCTCTTCCCTTTCAGACTTTAGCTAAAACCTGAAATCAGATGCACAACATCTACAAAGGAAATGCATCACCAGAAAACAAACATTCATGAGCACAAAAACAACATACACAAAGAAACAACACCAGCCATGAATTTAAATCAGAATTCCATTCTATTAATTCAACATCTGTACATGGGTGTTCTCCACAATTTCTCTGCTTTCTCTTCTCTTCTGAATGCTTGATTCTGAATAATGTTACAATGATACAACGAGGGTGTCTATATCCGTTTTCCCTCCTTCCATCTAAAACTGTCTAATCTAGACTTAAACATCTATCTATCTACATTAAATCTATTAAATGCCTCTTATCTAATTCAGACAAGAGCGTATGGCTCGAGGTTTGATACAGCATACAAAAGGTGCTTTCATAAATGCATCATTTATACATTGGCACATCCTCTTGAATGAAAATTCAAAAAGTTTCTGCTGGCTTGTCCAGTTGTTCATTGCCTTCCATGCTGGCTCGCTTGTCGTGGGTGATGCTCCTGCATCAATGAACCACTTGAGGTTTTTTCTTTGACTCATCTTCTCCTATTATAATCAGATAAGAAAAATACATGTTTATTAAGAACATATTGGTATAGTCACTTGAACACTTTGTTATCTCTTTTATGAAAATTGGACCAAGTAAATCACAACCCAAGAGAGTCTTAACAAAAAATAATATTGGGGTCGTACAACGTGAGCCTAGCCTTTAGGCCATTCCAAGCCATGTTCTCCCTCAAGGGTGTCTAAATAAGTAGCAATCTCTCTTTATCTTCTAACTCTCTGCATTGTTAAAATCTTCACACAACCATATGGTTTTGGGAGCTCATTGGCCAACCAATCCTACATGCCCACTCTCTCATTTGAATCTTTTGAGGCATATATGTTGACTAGTCCTAGGTCTTGTCCATTTAAAGGAAATGGCGTCCAAGCCAAGCAACGTGTTAGATCAATACCATGTCCAATGGTTAGGTAAAAATACAAGGATATCAAGGTGGTTTCCTCTCTACCTTCAACATGGTTAGGTAAAAATACAACAATTGACCATATTAGCCAAAGAGTGACTTACAAAATTACACCAACTACTTTAACTTCTTGCAAACATAAAAAATCTAACTTGGAACAATTTCATGTGTTCTCCAAACCATGGATTTGTGGCAAGGACTATAAGGTCTGGAAGATTCCATGATACTATCTTCATTACAAACTTTCAACATGAAAAATCATAGCCTCATCATCTCTCAATATCTCAAGGAAACAAAAAGCATTTGGAGAGGTACATTATGCAATTGGGGCAAGGAACACTCATTTAAGGTTCTATCATTTTGTTTCTAAGAGTCTTTAATATAATGATCCCACTAAGATTTAATTCATGGGAGCAAAGGTTAGGCCATATGGTCCCCACATTTTAGATAGGAGGTGGGTTGGGAAGCCCAAAAGAGAAATTTTCCCACAATCGAGCTAACAATCTTCTTAGAAGTTGGGATAGGGATAGGTGCCATGGTTAGTTAATCTTTTTGGATTTGAGGATCTTTTCCCTTGTTTACAACCTTCACTATTTGTGAAGGGAAAGTCCACAAATCCTTGCATTTGAACATTGTTTGCAACTTGGGTTTCAACATTTTCCACGTTGGTCAAGGGAAATCCTTAATTCTATTGTCAATGATTTGGCATTGAAACATATGTTCAAGAGCTTAATGTACC
>ML780776.1:546640-570025 GCA_009831015.1 Picea engelmannii | reverse complement strand
TTTATACTTTAATCCTCCTTCAAGCCTACAATCATCTCAAAGACTTGAGACTTGCATATATATACAAGTTTTGTAAGGTTTTAACCATTTGCCAAAATTTGAGCTAGATGTAGGTAATCCCTTATATTCTTCAAGTACATAAACTTTAGAGCTATGGTCAAATAAAAACATCAAAGGTCTTAAAGGAAATCGACCATGTGGTTTTATATATATTTATCATACTTGATTACCGAATCAAAATGTTGCAGGATAACATTCACATGAAGTGTGGGCTTTGTTGTGACTTGGATCAATTGACAAGAATTATAAAAGCTTATGATTTGAGTTAATTTTTTTTTGTTTTCCCAATAAATAATTCATGTAGTACTTCAATGCCTAAACTATGATGTACAATTCCTTATCTTATTTGGGTATATTATGATTGCACCAACAAAATTTTCAAGTGTTATGTTATCCAACTCCTTCATTGTATCAAAGGTTCCGCCATTTGATACAAATTTTCTTTGAAATTTTCTTTGATTTCAAATGAAACTTCAAGTTTCATTAGATTTAATATTGATGCATTACAATTCTTTCAAGTCAAAGCTTCAGTTATTTGGTTTTCAATTGCAATGAATTGAAAGGTTGTACTTTCCTTTTCTAATGTGCATTGAAGAGACACTTCATTCCTAAATAATTTGCTAACCCCATGAATTACCTTGGTTCAATTAAATTATCTGGGATCAACCAATTTACAACGAATTTTATATTTCTTAGGTCAATACACAATTTACATCCTCTGACTACAAAATCCATACACAACAATATTTGTTTTACAAGCTCATATTTCTTCATGTTGGCTTGCAATTAATTGTGTTGAAGGGTTAAAAATATCATCTCCAAATGTTTCAAATGATCTTCCCAAATCTTTCTAAAAGTCTAAATATCATCCAAGGAGGCTACAATAAACAAGTTTGAGAAATGGTCTTAAGATATCATCCATAAATCTTATAAGTGTTGTCATAGTATTGTGTAATATAAATTGCATAATGACTCACTCATGTAATCGATGTGTTTTTTTGAAAGTGATATTCCAAATTATTCTTTGTGTATATTTTCATATTGGTATCCTTACTTCTAATCAAACTTCATGATAACACATGCTTACAATATTTGGTTGATTAGTTCCTTCATTATTTGTAGGGGATATATATATTACAATATATTAGAATATCACAATATTACAATGTAATAGTAATGCCATATTACAATGTAATAGGGCATTACCATATTACATTGTAATATGGCATACAATATAGTATACCATATTTCATGTAATTTTCTTTTTAAAAACCTAAAGTCATCGTCGCAATATCGACACAAGTTCGTCAGAAAATTTTTACTATTTTACTACAACTGTCACTATAGCGACGAAACTTCATCGCAATTTGCCACGAATATTCGTTGCATATACAACATGTGCGTCGTAAATTTGGTTTTGAGATATTGCACTCATCGATATTACGACGGATTTTTGTCGCACATTGCGATGGACTTTCATTGCACATTTAGCAACTATGTCGTAAGTTATTGGCTTGGCATAACTTTTCGTCCCAATGCGACGAAGTTTCATCGTAATTGCCACATTTCTTCGTTTCTATTGCGACGATAGTTCGTCATAATTGCGATGATGCATATGGTTAACCGATATTGAAGGTGGTGACACGTGGATAGATAATTTTGTCGATGTTTCCATGCACACTTGGATCGTGGATATAGCGACAAAATTATTCAGACAAAAAAAAAATCGGCTTTTATGGAAATTGAGACGGATAAGTGTGGCAATATCAACGAAAAACTGTCGCAAATTTTCTCATATTTACTAGTGAGCAAAGCATTACAATGAGTTACATCAGGCCTCATCAGAGGAGTTAGTGATGGCTACGCAAAATTACATTTCCATGTGAAGCGATGGAGGTGGCACTCCTGTGTTGGGCGTGGTGGTCGAACAACAGTTTTCAGAGAGGTACATTCACAGATCGCCATTAATGGTTTAGTCAAGGTTTTAAGTATCGACTGAAATTCCTTTAATCCGACTTCATACCGATTTATTATAGAGTTGGGATGCTATTCCGTTAGGGATACGACTGTGCATAATAACCACGTTCGTCTCTTTTATTTAAGGGTTTTACCTTTTGGTTCTAACCTGTTAAACAAACTGAGGATTAGTGACTGGTATCGTTGGGAGCTTCATAACGATAAAAAACGTTAACCATATTGCTAGTCATGTTGTAATAGTGGTCGGAGTATTAAACACTGACACTTTACAATGAATGAGTTATCGCTATATACATGTTAATAAATAAATGGTTGCCTTAGATAAGATATATGATTTATATGAAAAGAGAAACACTTATGCTATGGATCAAATTCTATATGGGATCCCTATAGTGTATAGTGCAGTTTATTAGCATAAATATTATGGTATCACTATATTGGTATTGTAATATTTTACGTACTTAACTATTTATACATTTAACTTTGAACATGAATGATGTCAACTATGAGACTTATATGTTCACGCATAGTAAAATAGGTGAATGTGTATCTTAATGGATAAACATTAAGGTTCATGGGTAGACTAGGGTATAGTCAAAATATTCCTTAATTGTCACGCAATGTGATTGTTGTATAGAATAAGGTAATTTCAAAGATAAATTTACTCTATAGGATATTAGAGTTGTATCAAGAAAAGGATAAGAGTAATCTTTTGAAATTCAATAGTAATGGGAAAACTAATCTACATATATTAAAGTGATGTTTTGAAACAGATATTGAAGATGAAAAGAGATTTAATGTCCCTAACAAAAAAAAAATCATTTGGTAATTTTGGGTACATTTCATCTAGCAAACAAGGATTCAAGAAAAATATTGAACACAAAATCAAAATGAAGAGGAAAATCATAAGCAATGGTGATGCCAAGTAAATGGGATTGTGTATTGGGCATATAGATGGTAACCTTTGTATTGATGTAAAGTATTTTTGACTGTTGGTTGTACCTAAACTAGTGATACATATGCGATGCAGAGGGTGCATGATCGGTGGTACCTGAAACCCCAAAGCTTGGTCCAAGTTGTTTTGCCTAGTTATAGGCATGTTAGCTCCCTAGGTTTTTTGTTTAGTCATACATTTTGTGGTGCAGATTCGCACATAGTTATCCTTTTCTGCATGGAGAGGATGTGGATCAAGTTGTGGAAGAGACCACTGTGAGAGGTATGGGGGTGATAGGTGTACTGTATCCTAAGGTTGATAAAGGTCGAATAACATAGAGTCTTCGATTCAGTGGGGAATGTGAGATGAAATAATCTCAAAATGTTTGGGACCAAGTTATGAGTCTCAGAGTTTGTGGGACCAAAGTATGATTAAGGAATAATTTTATATATTGATGAATCATGTAGGTGAAAAACATTTCTACATAACTGACAAGTACAGCAGTTGATACCCATGTATCTCGGTAGATGTATTTCTTTTTATATGGACATCACTAATCAATTGTTTGTAGTAAAATATTCATGCAGGTACAAGGCCAATAAACAACCAATTTAAAGTTGAAGCCCATAATAATGGAAGTTAAAGGATGAAGATGAAAAAATATGAGGACATAATCCAAACGAAGACCAAGACAAGAAAAACCATATCAAGAAGATATGAAGATAAGCATTAAGCGGGTGTGTTAGAGATAATGTTTATCTTGGTTTACTATTTAGGAGATTGCTAGTGAGTTGGATGTGTGGTTAAGAGATTGATTGTGTAATCTAGGTTCTTTATCTATATTGAGACAACCATGTTGTATTTATATGTATTTGTTACATTAATTCAAGCGAGTGTGTTTTATTTATTATTTGTGTGTCACACTCTACTCTCCCATTTTATCATACTAATGGTTCATATTTTAGTTGTCATCTCTTTTCATCTATTATGAATTTAACACCATGATAAAATAATGGAAACAACCACTAATTGGAAAATAATGAAAACAATCATTTTAAAATTGTCATCTTGGTGATTACAAGGTTTGGGTGAAGTGGAAAAAAAAATAAAAAATTATAATAATATTTTGTAAAATTAAATAATTATAAAAATTGTAATAAAATAAATCATCATAAATTTATTTTAACTTTCAAACATTTAATTTAAATTTGAAACAAACACGAATAATAATGCTTAAGTAAACAAACACTAATAATAATGCTTAATTTAACCTTTAGTGACAAGTAAATAAATAAATGGAACATAAAGAATGATCCTTAATTTAACCTTATAAAGTAATAGATAGTGACAAGTAAATAATTGAGACCAATATTACACATAAATCTAAAGCTACTAAAAAGATTTTAGAAGACAGAGCTGAAGATGGAGCCACTCGATCCAACAAATAAGGGGCACACAGACTTCAATGAGGGACTATACCCCAACTATCAATTTCTCTAGAAGTAGGAGTTAATTTCACCTACGTTCGCATTGTCGTAGGGTAGGGTTTGCAACTATTAGGATCATTCTATTGATTCTCTCTCGGATAATCCAACCCTCTTTCAAGCCTTCATGCACCCATGTGATCAATGTAAGTTGTGTTTATGCTTGTTTGGGGTTGAACACATCCTTTTTTTGCTTCGTGTAGCTTTTCATATTCAGTTGTAGGTATATCTCATTGTTTTTTGGCTTCTTGTAGCTCGTAGTCTTCATTTGTAGCTATATCTCATTTCGATGGCCTCATCTTTCAAAACCCATATGGATTTTGTGTGTGTGAATTGATATTGATCCTCTATGCATTAGAATGTGTGTTATTTTTTCTAGTTTGATTATGCTATTGGGTGGCATAAAGATAATGACTTTATGTATATTTTTTTGATGTTTTAAATTTAATTTTTGAGAATGTCACACCGCTAACACCACCAGTCATCAACAAGATTGAAACATCAAGTGTCAGACAAGTAGGTGGGGATGATCGTGATGTTATCCACAATTTTTAATTTGTTTATAATCACACGAGTTAATCTCCTCTAAACAAGGGGGAATCAGATGATTGAAATGCAATCAATAATAGAAAAGAGGGCCTAGCAATCAATCATATGATGAATGCATTAGCTTACTTGTTTGGGCTTGACATTGCCCCCATTGGCTCATTATTTCCCTCTCCTCATAGTATTCATTGTTGGATCCACGAGAAAGGTGTGGAATCTCATGTATATTATATTTTTATTATCAGGTGATGCCCAAAATGTTCCATAGAGGAGAGGGATGTATAGATTTATCTCTTTTGAATCATTGCTTCAAGAAGCAGTTGATAAGCACTTATTTCTTTCATTGCCTCAAAAGGTAGGTCGACTGAAGGGTTGCTCAAGACCCAATATATTATCTTTGTTATCAAATTGTCAAGAGAGGGTATATAGTTGCGACTAAACCCCCGATGGAAGGGACAAAACTATTCTAAATCCCTTTTGAGAGATAATTTGCAACAACCATTCTTACTTCTTAGTCGCACGTTTATTTGATTTTTTTGTTAATTTCGAGTTTGATACTAGAGTAAGAAATAGTAAACAATACGAGTAAGAACTTTATTCTTCGTAAAACTCATCTCGAGCAAATCTTATCTTCCACAATATTTACCACTTTTTAAAATTCTCATAACTAGCACAACCACACATAATTGTGATTGATGAAGGATGATAGACAAGTTATAAATGTGACTATGGAAGTGAGATAGATAATTTAGATATGAAGAAGGGGACTCCAAAATACCATTTAATTTAGCATTTATTAAATGTGTTTATACTTAATATAAATACTAGCTTTATTATATAATTTATGTAATTGGATATTTTTTTGCATTTACATTTTATTTACATTTTATAAGGATAATAAATCCCATCAATTGTGTAAGAATGTTTGTTTATATTTAATTGTATTAAAAATTAAAAAATATTAGTAATCATTTTGAAATATATTAATATTCTATAATATTTATTAGTGTAAATGTCATTTTTAATCTTTATTTATTTAATGTTAATCTTATTTTTTTGCATTTACATTTTATAAGGATAATAAATCCCATCAATTGTTTAAGAATGTTTGTTTATCTTTAATTGTATTAAAAATTGCAAAACATTTTGAAATCTATTAATATTCCATAATATTTATTAATGTAAATTCCATTTTCAATCTTTATTTATTTAATGTTAATCTTTCACAATATAATCAATGCATAGAATAGCATCCTTGCATCCCTTCTCAAAATTACATATCTAGGCATCAAATATTATATTATAGGATTATAAAAACCTTTCATACTAGATGAGTTTAGTTTGATAAGATTTGAGTAAATAAAATGTTAACTATTTTGAAATGAAAATCTTAAGATTATATATTAGTGGGATTAGGGTTTGTATTATTTATAAACAAATTTAATATTTAGGTTGAATTAAATGATATTTTAGATGTCTTGTATATATCTAATCTCAATTATGTGATTGTGATAATATATAATTACAAAATATTTATTATATAAATATTTCTAAGGATGTTATACAATTGAAAACGTGCGACCACAAACTATTTCAATAAATTTTGACTAAATAAAAAAAACAAGTGATGGATGCATCTAAAGTGCGGAAAATTTCAAAAGCTCACGAAGTTCTAGCTACATGTAAATTTATTATCTATTTCTTTGTTACTAAGTGACAAAGGTTTAGGTGACAGTGACTTAAATAAAAATTACAAAAACCTAGGGATCGAAGCATAATCATTTTTTTAATCATCTCGGGCGATCGGGGAAAGGAGGTAGAGGAAGAAACATAAAAAGTTTTCCCATAAATTTATTCACATAAATTTATTCTCAAACTAAGAAATATCGAAGCAATGTTATTTATGTCCAGAGTGGCTTCCATAATAGGCGCGTTCATATGGTTGTCTTCAGTCTCCCATAACTGTAGAGGAGCTGTGTCATCTAAAAATGACACGTTCATGTGGGTGTCTAGATTCTCTTGAAGTGATGGGACGTAAAATCCGGGCTCTTAGACTTCATGATATCCAAAGATGATGGTTAAGGTATTGGCATGTTGTTGAGTAATGCTAGCTACATTTGCGTGTGTTTAAGCCAATTGTAATGGCAGATCGGTCACTTTATTCTCGAAATAATTGATTACTCCTACACAGCCATCGATAGTATCTCGAACTCTTTCCTTTGCTTCGTACACCATGCTGCTTATTTCATCATGTCTCTTCTCAGCCGAAATATCCTGTATCATAGTAATGCATCATTATAATGCATCATTACAGACTGAATCCATCACACATTGCTTTTACAAATCTTTTACCAATCTGACAGCTTAATTATTCGATCATATTAGATCATACGTAGAGGAGCTTAATTATTACTTTCCAAACATATCTAGATGCCATAAAGATGAGAGTGAATGTACACAAGTATTTGATTCTTGAATTTTATCCATCTTGATTCTACAAAGATGAGAGTGAATGTACACAAGTATTTGATTCTTGAGAGTAGCAAGTCCTTGCCTTTAAGGCTTGGATGTCATTGCTCGAATGCCAATCACTAAAAAAAAATCACCTATGAAAGAGTGAATGAGCGATTTCATAACATCGTATATAAAGAAAGAAAGATCTCATTGCTTAAGTGCGCTATTAAGATTTTGGAATTTCAAAATTAAGTATCTAGCAACAACCACTTTTATACAAAGAAAGAAAGATCTCATTGCTTGAGACGTCATTTTTCACCTTTCCAAACTAATGACAGCGTATTAATTTACATTGTTAACTTATTAATTGATTGAGCCACACCAACCCTTAACATGGCTGGATTTTTTGTTCCCATAGGTTTTGAACGGGTGACTTTAACATCACGGAGTGCCTTAACAACACACTCCATCACCGACTATCCTACACCTTGAGGACTTGGTAATTTATACATTGCTAAAGTATTAATACACTAATAAAGTAATACATTAAATACATTAACAAATTAAATACATTAAATGCATTAATAAATACATACTAAAGTATTAATGCACTAATAAATACATCAACTAATACATTATTAATATAATAGATACATCAATAGCAAGCACTAATATATTGAATACATCAATAAATACATTAATTAATTAATACATTAGTAATTTATACATTTATACATTAATACATTAGTAATTTATACATTGATAAAGTATTAATACATTAAATACATCAATCGATATATTAACACATTAAATGTACTAATAAATACATTACTAAAGTATTACTGCACTAATAAATACATCAATTAATACACTGCTAATATATTAAATACATCGATAGCAATCACTAATATATTGAATACATCAATAAATACATTAAATGAATTAATAGATACACTTGCTAATGTATTAATACACTAACAAAATAATACATTAATAAAGTAGTAATGCATTGATGTTAATATATTTAGTAAAACATTATTAAAATTTTAATACATTAATAAATACAATATTAAAGAGGTAATAACTTAATAAATATATTATTAAAGTAGTAATACTTTAATAATACATTATTAAAGTATTAATACATCTATTGAAAATGACTAATATGATTAACCATGATCATGGTTTCTTATGGTTATGACTATGAATGTCATTGATACATTAAATTATACTGAAACCCAATAATTTAATTGATTATTACATTTCTAATAAATACATTACTAAGTATTAAATCATTAATACATAAATAGAGTATTAACAATCAAATAAAATAATGCATTAATAAAAGTAGTAAGATATTGACAAAGAAATAATATATTATAACATTCATATAATGTATAAATTAAACTATAAATTTGCATTAAAGTATAATGTAACTTATTAATTAATTGATACATTAATAATGTAATGTATTAATTAATTAATACATTAATGTATTATGTAACATATTAACTTATTAATACATTAATAATGTTATTTATTAATTAATTAACACATTAACATATTGTTAAAGTATTAATACACTCATAAAGTAATGCATAAATAATACATTATCAAAATATTAATACATTTATGGAATTTGACTATGGTTGATCATGATTTCTTATGGTCACGACTATGAATAACATTGATACATTAAAGTACATTGAAATGTATTTATTTAATTAATTAATACATGTTATTGCATTTTTAATAAAAACATAACTAACGTATAAATACATTAAGACATTAATAAAATATCAATACACAAACAAAAAAATAGTTTCATAAATTAGTAATACATTAATAAAAAACTAGCATGTTATTACACTAATATAATGTATAAACTAAAGTATAAGTTTACATTAATTTGTAATGTAACTTATTAATTAATTGTTATATTTATAATATAATACATTAATTAGCTAATACATTAATGTAAGATATTAAAGTACTAATACATTAATAATGTAATTTATTAATTAATTAATACATTAACACATTGTTAAAGTATTAATACTCTAATAAAGTAATGCATAAATACTACATTATTAAAGTAATAATACATTAACAAATACATTATTAACAATGTATTTATTAATATTATTAATACACTCAAACATTAATATTAAAGAATCAATACATTAAAACATTAAAAAAATATTAATACTTTAATAATACATTATAAAAGTATCATTACCTTAATAAAAATATTATTAAAGTAGTAATACATTAATAATACATTATTGAAGTATTAATACAATAATTTACAATGACCATGTTTGACAGTTGACCATGCCCATGGTTATGTTTAGTAGAACTTGGTTGACTTTGAGAAGGAAAGGTTCACTATGGCTGACCTTGGTTGACCATGACCATGGTTAATTGAGGCTCACCTTGGATTACCATGATCATGGTTATTTATGGTTGAACATGAACATGACCATGGTTAACTTCTATAGACCTTCACCATTGTTAGCTTCTATAGACCTTCTATAGACCTTCACCATGGTTAAATTGCAACAATATGGTTATGTTAATCACATTGTGATGACGAGGCTATGTTCATCACAATGTGACAATATGGTTATGTTTGTCACATTCCAACAATATGGTTATGGCCAATCATGTTCGTCACGTTGCGACAATATCGTTATGCTCATCATATTGAAACAATGTGGTTATGGCTAATCATGTTTGTCACATTGCGACAATATGGTTATGTTTGTCACATTCCGATAATGTGGTTATGACAGCCCATGTTCATCACATTGTGAAAATATGGTTATATCTTCGTCACATTGCAACAATATGGTTATGGTTGGTCATGTTTGTCACATTACAAAAATATGGTTATGTTCATCACATTGCGAGACTCGGTGTTATGTTTGTCAAACTGGGAGACTCGGTGCTATGTTCGTCGCATTGCGAGATTCGAGGTTATGTTCGTCACATTCTGACAATATGGTTATGCTTGTCACATTGTGACAACGAGGCTATGTTCTTCACATTGGTGACAATATGGAAATATTTGTCACATTATGACAGTGGGGCTATGTTTGTCATATTGTGACAAGAGGGCTATGCTCGACACATTGTGATGATGATGTTATGTTCCTCACATTACGATAATATGGTTATTTTTGTCACATTATGACAATATTGTTATGGCTAGTCATGTTCATCACATTGTGACAATATGGTTCTGTTTGCCACATTGTGACAATATGGTTATGGCCAGTCATGTTCATCACATTGCAATAATACGGTTATGTTCATCACATTGTGACAATGTGGTTATGGCCATTCATGTTTATCACATTCTGACAATATGGTTATGTTCATCACATTGGGATAATGTCATTATGGTAAGTCATGTTCATGACATTGCAACAACATGGTTATGTTCGTCACATTGCGACAATATGGTTATGGCAAGTCATGTTCATCACATTGCGAAAATATGGTTATGTTCATGACATCACGAAACTTGATGCTATGTTCATCAAATTGAAAGACTCGACGCTATGTTCTTCACATTACGAGATTCGAGGCTATGTTCATCACATTCTGACAATATGGTTATGTTCATCACATTGTGATGACAAGGCTATGTCTATCACAATGTGACAATATGGAAATGGTTGTCACATTACAACAATGGAGCTATGTTATTCGTATTGCGACGATAGGGGTAAGTTCGACACATTGTGACGTTACTATGGGTGTCAAATCGTGACACTACTATGTTTGACACATTACAACATTACTATGTTCATCATGTTGCAACATGTGGGTTTTTTTTGTCATATTGTAATGTTGGGTTATGTTCATCACATGATAGGGCTATGGTTGACACATTGCAACATTACTATGTTTGTGAGATTTTGACGCTACTATCTTCATCGCAATGTAACATTATTTTGTTCATCACATTGCGATGATAAGGCTATGGTCGTAAGAATGAAACAATATGGCTAAATTTGTCACATTACAATGGCGGGGCTATGTTTGTCACATTAGGGTGAGAGGGCCATGCTATAGACATTGTGACATTACGATGGTTTTCAAATTGTGACACTAATATGGTCATCACATTGCAACACTACTATGTTCGTCGTGTTGAAACGTCTGATTTTGTTCGTCGTGTTGAAACGTTTGATTTTGTTCTGCGTGTTGAAATGTCTGATTTTGTTCGTCGTGTTGCAACATCTGATTTTGTTTGTCATATTGCAATTTTGGGTTATGTTTGTCACATGAAAATACAAAAAGAAAGTTTTGGCCAAGATTTTTTTAAAAAATCTAATGAATTGTTTTCTTTGTCACAAAGATAGGAACTTTGAAATGATTAATGATGTGATGTATTACATAGAAGGAAACTTAGAATCACACTTGTTCTAAGGAAATTTATAGCAATTTATCTTTAACTTTACAAATGATGATTTTTACTTGTTCTAAAGACATTGATAACAAATGATCTTGAACTTTATAGTTGATGAATTATACTTGTTCAAAGGACATTGATAGTAAATCTGTTTGATTTATACTTGATCTAAGGACATTGACACCAAATAATTTAATGAGTTATACTTTTTATAAGAGCATTGATAACAAATCATATAGATCTTTGTAGATGACACGTTATATTGTTCTAAGGACATTGATAAAAAATCTACTTGATTTATACGTTATAGAGGATGGGGTTCAGGAGTAACAAGAAGAATGCATTCTCAGAAAAAATATTGTTGTGTTCTCAAGGCACGAACTTACTGTCAGTCAAGGGAAAAAAAACTCAGTCAAAAGTGATACACGCAGTCCGAATTCATTGGGCGAAATGCTAGCAATCAAAAATAAAAACATTGATTTACATTCTCCCTCCAGGTAGTATATCATTGTCTCAATTAATGGGCTTGCTGCCAGGCACAACCATATGTTATTCTTACTCCACACTAATTATTATTCACAGTAGAAACTAAATAAAAAATGAAGGATTTACTCCATTATACAACATTGTAGCTAAATCGTTGTCACGAATTTAACTGTGGAAAAATTCAGGATTACTCTCCACGCCACAATTCGCTACCTAAAACCCAATCATTTCCCAATGCTATCAGTAGTTACAACCATACACGTTCTCAAAATGAAGATGTAATCAAGATCACGTTCCATTGAAGGAAAATGCATACTAAAACCAAATGTCGTCATGTCCATGTAAAATCACAGGCTTGGTAAGTAAAAGTAAAAGCACAGGCTTGGTAAGTAACTGTAAAATCACAGTCTTGGTGAGTAAATGTAAAATCACGATTAATGAAAGTGAATGTAAAATCGCAGTTCGGACAAGAGAAAAATCATTGTACAATATAAACCTATAAATTGAAGGTATTCTATACAGTAAAAGGGGAAAACGACTGGGTTACTTGACTGCTATAAACTAAAAGGGAAATCGTTGTACAATACACACAACAGAAGGGAAATATATAATCAATTTCATTAAATAAATATGCAGTCTCATTTCCAATAAACACAATCGCATTTGCCATCAATTATCATCACATGTTTTATTAAGAAAGTGTGCAAATTTTTAACATCAAGTTGGTGAGGTTTTTCCAAGAAAATTGTTGTCAATAAAAGTAAACAAAATGCCCACCAATACACCCGACTAACCAACAAGATGCAGGTGAATACTCTCTTAAAGTAAAAACTAAAATCAGTCCCATGAAGTGGCAGATCGCCAGATTAACAAGGGTGAATCACAATCACAACCAGTGGCCAAAATTGTAGAAGAAAGAAGAAATTTTTTTTTTTACCATCAATCAATTAATTACAGGGTTAGTTATTTGCATCAAGGCGAAAGACAACACTCTACTTGGAATAAACAATAGGGCTAGATCATTGGGCAGAAACATCTGTTGCTCATCCTCCTCACACAGAAGGGTAGGGCATTAGGATCTGTAGGTCTATTAACACCGAAGTGATGACCGTTGATCTGGATCCTAGCCGACTTCCCAAGGGAGGACTGATGAGCTAAGGACGAAAGCGAAGAAAAAGTGAAAACTCATCATAATGCAATAAAACCATAGGACACTCACTACAATCAAGGATCAAAAGCTAAGGGGATCAATCAATAGTGAGCTTAAGGCTATGGGCGGGGTTCAGTTATCAACAAAATGCTAAGTCAATCATTTTCATTACCCAATTAAATATACAGAACTAAAAGCGTAAAGTATACTAATAATATACCATGCAGATATAAATGAAGCGTATCGTATCCCAAGTATCCCACTCTGAGATGATGTCTCATGCGCTCCATGCAGCTCCTGCTTGCCGACCGATGAGACTTCACTGGTACCTCCCATCCAATTATAGGGGTACTCTTCTTCCCCCTTAGCCCCCCGAGCCACAAAGGGGACACACACTAAACCAAAGAATCAACTATCTCCCATCTCGCCTCGTAAGGTCGAGCTACCACTCCTCACCGTGCTGGGTATGCCAACTCCCACAAGCTATGTCAGTCAAGTCTAAAATTCTACAATGTAACAGAATGCATGAGAGAAGATATCTATCATCATCCTCCTCCCTCCTTTATATAGAGTTTCTAAATCATTTACATATCCCAATTCCCATTTAATTTATTTTTCAACAATTTAATTCATAAAATCCTCCCCATACATGTGTCACCCATCCCCTTCATTGCACCATAAATTAATTTCATTAATTAATTAATTACTCCTATTTCCCTCGCTCACCTAAAGGCACTCCTAGAATCGCTGCTAGGTGTCCCCATATTCCCTTACAAGTTTTAATGACTTTCCCCCTTACTAATTTACCAGTTGAGTTTAATTTAGAAAGTTCTTAAATTCTATATACCTTACTAAGTTAAACTTTCTTCTTTTTCCTTGTGTTTCCCCTTTCTTTTTATGTTTCTCGTTTTTTCCTAGTTTCCTAATTCTTTTAGATTTCCCTCTTTCCCTTTTTAAAAAAAAAACTCAATTTGGCATGTGTAGAGAATAACTTTTTCCCTTTTTCCTTTTTAATTAATAAATTTTAATTAGCATAAGTGACAAAACAATTATTTCCCCTTTTTCCCCTTTTTAAATTTTATTCCCCAAAAGATTTTTATAAATTAAAAGAATTACTTACCCCCTTCTCGACACATGATTAATGATGATTATCATTTTTATCTATTTACTTTTATTTTTATTTTTACATACATATTTTTCGTTTATTGCAAATTTCACCTAGACCTAGATTTTAATTTTCGAGGCTAGGTGACATTTATTAGGGAAATTGTTTTAAATTTTTCTTATCACATTATTCATCCTAAGGCCATCTAGGTTTATTCATTTATTAATTAACAACGCGAAGTACCCTTCAGGACACACTAGGTGCTCCAAGGGTGCCACTTCTTTTTGTTTCTCCTGCGCGACGTGCCCTTCAGGATGCACTACATGCTTCAAGGGTGCCACTCGCCTCTTGACTGACTTGGTAGAAATCAAAACTGTTGGAGTCAATACTCGGTCAGGTGATCTTGTGCGAGACTAAGGTCCTCTAAGGAATAAGGCCCATGCCTTATTGCGCGCCCCTTAGAATCATCATGATTGGTTGTCGTAGTCGGCCCTCACGACATCGTGGGTCTTTTTGAACTAGGTATTCGTTAACCTACAGTTTGAGCCACAGAGGGAGTGCTAGTAGGCTGTGGCAGGTATGTTGTCCACACCTCTCTCGTAGTCGTGCGTGACCCCTATACTCCACATGTGAGTCTAGTCAACAATCTATCATCAGCCTACATCATCAACGAATCATGTCAGAAATATATCATAATCATATCATTTAATAATATGCATAGATGTCTATGTTATGCAATAAAATAACATGTCATCAATTCATAACTCCTCATAATCATAATCAAATTCCCAAAAGTATAATAATCTGGATCACTTGTGAGAAAGTGTCCTCAAAGAATAAGTTCGTTCAGTGTGCACAAGAGCGGGATGTTACAATATTTTCCCTAAGAACATTTAAATCAAATCAACTTGTTCTACCCATTGCAGATAGAAAATCAACTTGAAATTTGACGATGATTTATTATTGTTATAAGTAAATTTAAGTACACCACACATGGATCATAGAGTGTATATATTGCACCATGATACAAACTATGACCATTATACATCCATATATAATTGTTATTGATTTTATTTGTCATGGATCACAAAATAAACATAGTGTCCCACCCATAGAAAACTTTCATTAAAATCCATATTCCCAAACTAAAGATGAGCGTTATGGTCATTTATAACCATAGAAATTATATTTTTCATTATATAATATATAGTTAAAAAAAACATCTACACATTTTAAATATATAAATAATTAAAATATTATTTATTACTATTATTACATTGTATAGAAAAAAAATTAAAATATAATTTATTACTATTATTCCATTAAGAAATACATATTTAATATAAAAATATTAAAACTAAATATACAATTTATTTATTCATATTATTTAATTGATTTGTTCATAAATTAAAGTATTAATTTATATTAATGTACAATGTAACATATTAATTAATTTAAAAAAAAAATGATTTTGATAATTTTAAAATGGATTTTTTAGTTTATTAAAGTTAGTTTGGAAAGGTAGAAAATGGTTATTAATTTGGAAAGGTGGAAAATGGTCATTAATGATGATGATGATTAACATCCACTAAGACCTAATTGGTCTATCGAACCTTAAGAGGGTAAGTAATTACTTGTGATTCTTTAGAATTTTGTTTCTATGCTCGAAAAGAATTAAGAGAAGCTTTCCAAGATCACCATACTTTTGTTGAGTTAAGAGGTTAGGAAGGTTGGTAGTGTGATCAATATTTTGAAAATGAGATCTAATATGGGTATAAGCTAGACAATCTAAGAGAAAGTGCTTTGCATCTTCAACCTTCTTAGTGTCACAAAGGTGACACGCTCTTTCATCCCATAGCATTTTTCGAATTGACCAACGCCCATTTTCACTATGGAGCTCATGAGAGTTTGTTCTTATCTTAGCAACGCTTATTTTTTTTTTTACATTTGGCAAAACAGATAGATAATTTTAATATTCTAGATTAGGGTTCATTACATCTTTATAATACCTTAATTTTCTTTTTTCCTCTAACTCTTTATCACACCACATTTTTTCCTTAAATTTTGATTTGAATTTTTTCTTAATAGTATCTTTATTCTGCAAAATGGTTTCTTCCATGATTCCCCAATAGTTTATCCAAGACCGGGTATCTTTATTCCATCCTCGCTTGAGTCGATGGTGGTTATGACTTGATTTGGAAGCAATTTTAGGTAGCCTCTTGTCTTCCATGTTGTTTAACTTGTTCTTATACTTGAGGTATCTAGTCATAGCCATGCTCTCAATGGGGGAGAGGCTTGTTTCTACGAGGAGGATGGGATAGGGCGTATTTCCTTTAATTTTGAGATTATAAGTTATAAAATTCTTTTGTATTTGCTCTATCTTTCTCTGGGATTCATGAGAGATACTACAACCCTAGACTTCACATCCATAAAGAATAACAGATGTAACAAGAGTCTCAGAGAGGAGTTTCTTCTTATCCCAACTCCAAAGTTCAGTTGATTTAAAATTGTTTTCAAGCACATCATAAGCTTTCCATCCCCCAATAATCCTTTTCTCAATGATATAATTCCAATTAAGCTTGTGGTGAATATCAATTCCAAGATATTTGTATGAAGTCACTTCCTCCAAGTTGTTGTTGTCATATACCAAGGTATCATAAGGGATCTTATTAGATTTAATAATCATGACCTTAGTCTTATCAGTATTAATAGTCATACCCATATTGGAGAAAAAATCCTTGAGGATTCTTGGTTGGTTTTCAAGATAATGGAGACTCCTTTCCATAGGAACAATATCATCGGAATAAAGAAGAATATTGATGACTATACCAGTGAGAGTAGGTCTGACACAACCTGCATTTTCCAAGCATTCTTCAAATTTATCAATGTATATGCCAAAGAGGGTAGGGGACAAGGGACAACCTTGTTTGACTCCGATATTGCAGTTAATCTCTTTTGACCAGCCCTCAGTGTTTTTAAACTTATAAATAACTTTCTCATACATCCTTATTGCAGCAACCCTCAACTCGAGAGGCACGTTTATCTCTTCCAACCTATTCCAAAGGTTTTTCCTAGGAACCATCTCAAAAGATTTTCTAAAGTAATCAAAACAACAAAAAAGATTGGTTTTAGTATTGCGGAACTCCTCTGCAATGATCCTAAAGGTAACAAGATGGTCCACATTTTAAAGATATCTCCTAAACCCGGCCTCGCCTTTAGCTCTTTTACCGTGACTTTCTAGCCAAATGCTAATCTTCTTTTCCAAAATAATTACATAAAGCTTGGCTAAAATCAGGCTAATCATAATGGTCCTATAATTAAAGGGAATGTTTTTATCCACATTTTAAAAAATAGGAATAATGAGGCTTTGCGTCCAGGGTTTAGGAAAGCCCTTCTTGATTGTTAAATTGAAGAGCTTATGTATGTGAGGGATAAGGATTGACCCTTCGATTTTAAAAATTTCATCTTGGTAGCCTTCAATGTCATTAGCTTTCCCATTTGCGAGTCGCTTAACCTCAAACTCTATGTCATCTAAAGAAAAACCTTCTTCCTTTGTAGGGACAATAGGAATGGTGTCCATGGCATTAGGGAACTCGTAAAGACTTTTAAGGTAGGAATTCCAGTCGGTTAAGGGAATCCTATTATTTTTTTTAGTATTGTGTTTTATAATTTGGCTCCAGAACTTCTTAGGATCCAACTTGTATAGTTGTGAAAGTTGCTCTTTCCTTTTATTGCTATAGTATCTTTTTTTCCTTTTAATTAGGGATTTGTAAGTATTGATCTTATCGAGTTTTAAGGGCTCATTAGAAGAATCTCTAATGGCTTTCCTGGCAATTTTACATTCTTTATCATACCAAGGGTTGGTTGTTCTATTAATCTTTTTATGGGACACCTTGAAAGAGAACTTGTTAATGGAAGTGGAAAGGGTAGTTGTAAAATTATGATAGAGTTCTTCAATGTTGTCCTTATAAGTTAGGAGTTTTAATTTACTATTTAAATCATTTAAGAAAATGTCAACTTTACTTTTGTCAAAGCACAAATTCCTTTGATTATCAAAATTCTCTTCAATGGTGCTCCTTTGCATGGAAAATTTTAGAGTTAGGGTTAAAGGCTTATTATCATAGTAAGGCTCATGGTCATTTAAAAGGTCAAAAGTTTTTATTTGGTTGGAAACGGGGATATCAGATATCACGTAATCTACAACACTACTACCTAGCCCATGAATACGGGTCATTTGGTTGGAGTTTGGCCACTTCATTACTCCATTGAAAATTATTAGGTCTTGAGAGCTACAGAGCTTGACCAACTCAGTACCAAACAAATTCTCAATTAGGTCTTCAGAGCTTCTTTTGTAGCTATTAGATAAACCAAGGTCCTCATCTAGCCATAAAGGATTATGGTTGGAGTCATCACTTAAAAGAGTAGCTTGTTTAGTTGCATTCCTAGCATTAAAGTCTCCTAGCAGGAGGATATTACCTTCATTTTTCAAATTATAAATATCTCGTTCTAAATTATTATAAGGACACTTTTTATCTAAATTATTTTTCTTCTAAAAAGTAGAATTAATAGGTGCAAAATAACACATTTCTATATACATATTCTTAGCATTGGTGCTTGAAATTTCTATCCAAATGTATTGATTAAGAGGGTCAATCTTATGAAGTTGAATGTGAGGAGAAATGATTTTTATAATATAACAAGCTATGCCTCCTATCCCTCTACGATGGTATTTTTTGTTCCATGCCCACCATAAGACAAATCCTTCCATATTAGGGACCTTAGACTCCTGATGCTCCCAAGTTTTACCTAGACAGATAATATCAATACCACTCGGGATCTAACTTATCATAGGACCTTTGCGCCATGGAAAGCCACGACAATTCCAAACAAGAATCCCAAGTGTCCCAAATTCCTTTTTATTATTATCCGTCTGGTCTCTATCCCTAACAATATCTTTTTGATTTCTAATTATTGCTCATTTTCCTTCTTTCCTGGCTTCTTTTACCTTTTGAACTTCCTTCCTTAATTCAGCTTGGTCTTTGGGAATGAGGTCTTCATTTATAAATATTCCCAACCCTTTTAAGCTTGTAGATTTACTAAGTATGCTATATTTATGGTCATTACAACTTACTTTGACACGGATCAACCTATCTTTGCGATCAATTATTTTTCCTAGCCTCTTTGCTTCTATGAGGTAAGTTGTATCAATTTGTGATTTATTTTTTAATTCTTCTTTTACTATTACTAATGTATCCTCCTCTTGTTGTTCTATTATACCAAAAATTATGAGGTTCAAGGCTCTTTTTTTACACTCATAGTCCAATTCGATTAGCGTATTCATTTCCTCTTTGATGGGTTTGATATCCAATTTGTTTTCCATATTACTGAGGGTCAAATTGTTGGTTAATTTTTCTTCTTGCTCTTTAATCCCATCTCTCAAGTTGTGATTTTCTTCAACCTCTCCTTCTTGGGTTCATTGTTTATGGTTTTCCATTCTCGAATTATATCCTTCATTGTCTGCAATTCACTCTTGAACCATAAGAATCTATCCTCTATTTGATTTTGAATGGTATCTTTAATTTGTTTATCAATCATTGCCTCTAGCTTTATATTGAGTTTTATTTCTCCTTCTTCACTCCTTTTTTCTAATGTTTCGAACTCTATTTGGATTTTGGCATCTCTCTCTTCTCTTTTTTTTTCTACTGATTCCATATAATCATAAAGGATCTCTCGTGTGATTTTGGGGGGCCTCCCCTTGTTAGGGTGAGTTTTTGGAATAGGTGGTGGAGTGCTCATATTGAAAAGAAGAGAAAAAAGATGTAACAATTATTATTATGGATTGACTTTATCTCTCAAATCAACTTTTACTTCTAAAACTTAAAATAAAAATAAATAAATAAAATATATTTAGATCTCTTTACATAAAATTAAAATTAAATCAAAGTTAAAAGTGACTCACCTCATTCCATTTCAGATGTCCAAATGTTCAACCCTTTGAAGAAGCCAAAAAATAATTTCTGAAGATGACAGAGAAGTCCAGAGAAACTAGAGAAATTATTCTGGGTAAAAAAGGTAAAAACTACAGAGATTATTCGTGTTCAAAATAGTAGATATATAATCTTATAAATAAAATATCTCCTTAAAAGAAAAAACCATTATTGGCATTGAAAACCCTAGATATATAATCTTAGAAAAAAAAGAAAAAAAGAGAAGTACTACTCTCGTTCAAAAGAGCAAAGATCTAGTATGCCCGTTCCAAACCGAGGAGAAATAAATATTAATTTCAAAACAATAAAAAAATAGTAAATTAGTCATAATGTATTGAAGTTACACATTATGACTAACTTACTCTTTACAAAATATATCATTTATCATTCATAATTATATGTTCCTCGTTCTTTTATTTGTTTTCATTAATAAATGTCTATATTTTTTCTTATATTTTTTTCATTATTTTTCTTTATTATTAAATTTCAACGTTATATTTTTTCATATATAATAAAATAAAACATATAATAATTAATTGAAAACACATATAATAAAATAGTTGATAAAAAAAAGCATATAATAAAATAGTTAATTAAAGAGACATATATAATAAAATTTATGTATATATGAAAATATATTGAAAACACATTTAATAAAATAGTTGATTGAAAACTCATATAATAAAATAGTTAATTGAAAATGTATATACAATTTATTTACCTCATTTTCCATTTGCTCTAGATGGAATACCCAAGGCATATACAAATGCAATTTTGTTTTCTCTTAGATTCAACTAGGTACATAGTAAATGTTTTGAAGACATAGTCTATTGGTTTGAATAGTTGACGGTACAAAAGTTTTTCCTGATATTGTAATTGCTCTGGTGTGTAACTTCTTTGTGAAAGAAAGTGAGATCCGTGTAACGACCATGGAGGTTAAGTAAGACTTGTTAAGTGTAATCTTGAGATGATAAACATCACCATACATTTATTAAACATCGAAAAATACAATTAAGTTGAAAATATTTAAAAATTTAAAAATTAAATGAATCTACTTTAATATGAGTTTGTTTAATATTTATAATATACTTTTTTAATTTTATTTTATATATTCTTTAATATTTTGATTGATAAATATATTATTACGCATATCCTTCACATCTATTTCAAACCTTAACTAACTTATTGACCTCATTTAAATCTTGATATTGGCAAAGAATGCTCCATAGTCTGAATTAGATTATTTCCTATTTTGTTGTCACCCACGTTTCAATTAACCTATAGTGTGGCATTGGTAAGTTTAATTATTAATTTAGTGAATATGTTAGGCAATGATCATGTTGAAATTCATATTATAAGTATTAAACCTTTTCCGAAAACCGTCATTTATTTATCAGTATTTCCTCTAGTAGAAATTCATATTATCAGTATTAAAAAATTTCCGAAAACGGTAATATGGCAAGCAAAAACCATTAACTAATTTCATAATAACAGTATTAATCACTACTTTGTGCACGTTAACTCGAACTTTTATCTCCCTCCAACATGGTATAGGTCTTACGGTTGTGTTTCTTTCTTTAAAGTTAAAATTTACCAATTGATTGAATGCGCCTAATATTACATCATTTTCTAATTGAATGTTTGCATTTTCCTAATCGAAAATAACATATTTAATTTATTAATGAGATTGAGTTAGCAAATCATAATGCATGGATTGTCTTGACCTACATAATATAACATTATTTTATTTTTAAGAAATCCACGAGGATTAACCTGTGAGGACAATTACGACATCGAGGTGCTAATTTCCGATCGCAATTTTGTCAGCCCCTAGTCAAGCATATGTAAAAACAAAAAGCATACGACTGTGTCACAAGTTCGGTGACCATTTTAAAATGCATAGAAACTTACGATACAATATTTGAAGCTCTCCAATGTATAAAAAATTCGGCGCCTTCAACCAAATATAAATATATATATAAATAAAGTATATGTGTGATTTTTCAAACATCACAAAACGATAAGGCCGTGTAGTTGTACACCGTTGATAATAAAACACAATCCGTTCATGGGTATTGGTAAAGAAGTGAAGGAATATTCGGCTACCCATCCTACCAACAAGTGTATATCCGTTATGAAATGTCATTAAAACTTATTGCATTATTGGAACTGCCCCGCTATATATAGAATTGAGCCCGCTTAGGAAAAGACTAAGATCATATGAGCCCGACCCGCCATATCTTGATTCCGCTTTTGGAAATCATCGAGGTTGCTAAATAATAACAGAACGGACCTAAGATCAGATAGATATCGCCCTGCTATTGGCCATTATTTGTAAAATTAATCGGTGTTAATTACTATAATGTGGCAAAAGAAAACTTTTGGTAATTACTAGAACATGGCATATAGTGGTAAGTGCAGTAATTTCTTAATCTTATTAAGTAAATGTGAAAAAGTAAACAAGGAATATGACAACATCTTTAATGGTTGACCATAAGATAAGAATTTTTAATTAAAAGGTTCATTAAACCATTAATTTTAATAGGGGGAAGCCTATAGGATTAGATGGTTATGACTATACATTAAAGTTAACCATGATTATCTTCTATAGACCTTTCCAAACTAATGATGATTACCGTCCACTAAGACCTAATTGGTCTATCGGACCTTAAGAGGGTAAGTGATTACTTGTGATTCTTTAGAATTTTGTTTCTGTGCTCGAAAAGCATTAAGAGAAGGTTTCCAAGATCACCATACTTTTGTTGAGTTAAGAGGTTAG
>ML780776.1:527427-543354 GCA_009831015.1 Picea engelmannii | reverse complement strand
TTGCTAGTGTATCCTCCTCTTGTTGTTCTTTTATACCAAAAATTATGAGGTTCAAGGCTCTTTTGTTACGCTCATGGTCCAATTCGATTAGATTATTCATTTCCTCTTTGATGGGTTTGATATCTAATTTGTTTTCCATATTATTGAGGATCAAATTGTTGGTTAGTTTTTCTCCTAGCTCTTTAATCCTATCTCTCAAGTTGTGATTTCCTTCAACCCCTACTTCTTGGGTTGATTGTTTATGTTTTTCCATTTCTTGAATTCTATCCTTCATTGTTTGCAATTCACTCTTGAACCCTAAGAATCTATCCTCTATTTGAGTTTGAATGGTATTTTTGATTTTTTTATCAATCATTGCCTCTAGCTCTATTTTGAGTTTTACTTCTCTTTCTTCACTCCTTTTTTCTAATGTTTCTAACTCTATTTGGATTTTGGCATCTCTCTCTTCTCTTTTTTTTCTACCGATTCCATATAATCATAAAGGATCTCTACGGCGATTTTGGGGGGCCTCCCCTTGTTAGGGTGAGTTTTTGGAATAGGTGGTGGAGTGCTCATATTGAAAAGAAGAGAAAAAAGATGTAACAATTATTATTAATGATTGACTTTATCTCTCAAATCAATTTTTACTTCTAAAACATAAAATAAAAAAATAAATAAAATATATTTAAATCTCTTTACCTAAAATTAAAATTGAATCAAAGTAAAAAGTGACTCACCTCATTTCAGATGTCCAAATGCTCAACCCTTTGAAGAAGCCAAAAAATAATTTCTGAAGACCACAGAGAATTCCACAGAAACTACAGAGATTATTCTGGGTAAAAAAGGTAAAAAATACAAAGATTATTCCCATTCAAAACCCTAGATATATAATCTTAGAAATAAAATATCTCCTAAAAAAATAAATAAACAAATAAGTATTATTCTTGTTCAAAACCCTAGATATATAATCTTAGAAATTAAAATATTATTTGCGTTGAAACCCTAGATATATAATCTTAATTTCCAAACCATAGAGATCTACTATGCTCATTCCAAACCACGGAGAAATATTAATTTCAAAACCACAAAGAAGTAGTATTCCCATTCAAAACCGGGGAGAAATATTATTTCCGTTCAGAACCGCAGAGAAATATTATTCCCATTCAAAACATTAATGTATAGGCTAATATATAATAATAATATATTAATAATAGGCTAATATATAATAATAATATATTAATGTAATACATTAATGTATTAATGTAATATATAATAATAATAATGTATAAATTTAATATATAAATTATAATGTAATATATAATAATAATTTATAAATTACCTTATTAATTTACATTGTTAACTTATTAATTGATGGATGCATTGATAATGTGATATATTAATTAATTAATACATTAATACATTGGTAATTTATACATTGCTAAAGTATTAATACATTAATAAAGTAATACATTAAATACATCAATAAATACATTAAATGAATTAATAAATACATACTAAAGTATTAATGCATTAAGAAATGCATCAACAAATATATTACTAATATAATGGATACATCAATAGCAAGCACTAATATATTGAATACATCAATAAATATATTAATTAATTAATACATTAGTAATTTATATTAATCAATAAATAGATTGTTAATATATTAAATACATCAATGGTCACGGCCTAGCCATTTGACTTGTAAAGTCTACTAAGGTATACATACCCTACCCCCCTCTGGATTTGAACCTATGACCTCTTAAGAGGAAACACATGTTCTTAACCATTAGGCTCTGTAGTAATGCATTGAAGTTAATATATTTAGTAAAACATTATTAAAATTTTAATACATTATTAAGTAATACATTGCTAAATTATTAATACTCTATGAAAGTAATACATTAATAAGATCATTAATAACACATTAATAAAGTGGAAATACAATATTAAAGAGGTAATAACTTAATAAATATATTATTAAAGTAGTAATACTTTAATAATACATTATTAAAGTATTAATACATTTATTGAAAATGACTAATATGATTAACCATGATCATGGTTTCTTATGGTTATGACTATGAATGTCATCAACACCTTTTTGCAGTCTGTAGACCCATTTGCAAACAACAACTTCTTTGCCCTTTCATAGTTCTACCAAGTCCTATGTTTTATTCATCTCCAAGGCATCCATTTGTTTCTTCATTGTTATTTTTCACATAGCACTTTCAATAAAAAAATTCATTTACTAAAAACAACAAGGTTCCTCATCATTATAAATTAAAGAAAAATATTAAATATGATCTTTGTACCTCTTAGGATGATTTTGTGCCTATTTAGATCTACAAGAATTTCCACATTTTCTTGTATATTTTTAGCATCCTCATTTTCTTATTCAAAATATTATTCATGCTCCCTATTTTTTTGTAGATAGATGGGTTTCCAACTAGATACTTTTATTTTCTCGTACTTGTTCCTATTTCATTTCAACATCTACTATGTTTGATTTTATGAGAGGGGATTCATCAAATACTACATCACTACTAATCCTGATTTTTTGGGTAGTCATATCCCACAATATGTATCCCTTAACTCCATCACCATAACCATAAAATATATAGTTATTTTATCTGGGGTCCGACTTAGAACACTCATCTTTAGAAACAAGAGCGTAGCATCACACAATTTTTTTTTATAATTGAGTCATTACAAGAATGATTTGTCAAAACCTCTTTAGGAATATTACAATCTATTGCAACTAATGGAAACTAATTTAATAGATATAAAGTTGTAATGATTTGTTCTTCCCAAAACTCTTACTGCAACTTGACATTACTAAGGATGCTCCTTTCTCTCTCTAGATGAGTCATGTTCATGCATTCAACCACACCATTTTTTTAAGGAGCATAAATTGTGGTTTATTACTTTTTATCCTAGCTTCCTTGAAATACTTTTCAAATTCCAAAGATGTGAGAATTCCTCCATTATTTGTTCTTAAAGAATTGATTGACCTACTAGTTCTCTTTTCAACCAAAACTCTAAATTGCTTGAATAAATTAAATACACGAGTTTATCTTTTGAGAATATAGTACCACACCTTTATAGAGTGATAATTTATAAATGTTACAAAGTATGAGGATATATTAAAATAAATTGTAAGGGATGGCTCCCAAACAATATGAGTGAATATAATCTACAATAACCTTACTTGTTTTAGTACATGTTTTGAACTTATATATACATTGCTTTCAAAAAACACAATTCTTGCAGAAATTCAAATTTAAATATTATAAATATGGAAGTAACTTACAATTTATAAGTAAATTTATGCATTTATCACTCATATGTCCAAGTCAATGATATCATAAATGAGTAGTTCATTTGCTTCTTTAGCTAACACCACCGCTTCATTTATCTCAGTACTCCCGTCTATCTTGTAAAGGTTCCTAATATTTGTAGCCCTCATTACCACCAAAACTCCCTTGAGTGAAAAAATAACACTCTAACCAACTAAATTATTTCTGCTCTCCCAAAAATTCATCTCCTACTAGACTCTAGTTATTATTAAGTGAGTGCATCTTTATTATTAAGCACATGGTGATTTAGAGCACATAATTTTGAGGACATTATTGGAGATCTCAATATGACTTTAAGTGGTTGTTTATAATGATGTACCAACATCATTGGCAATGATAGGTTGATTATCAGTGACATGTTGATTATGAGTGACAGTTTCGGTGACAGTTTGAGTCTCTGTTTATATTTCAGGGTGACAAGGTGGTGCAAGGTAGTAGATCGAAGTCTCCATTGATGGAGAATTTGGAAGTTGTTGGCTCCTATGAGTTTAATATTTTGATATATAAGAAAGCATTCTGTTTTTTTCTCCCATTTCAGTTTCCACATAAGCGTACTGTGTGTATTTGTTATGATGTGACACATTTTTTATGGTTATATGTTTATGATATTCTAAATGCAATCATAAGTTATAATTGATTGATAAGTTGATGATTACATGTTTTGATTAAAAGTGGTAAAACGTGCTCAATATTGATTCACGCCCCCCTCAATAGTTTTCTACATCATCAAGGGTTGCAACACAATAGTCACACAATGATCATCGCTTATTGACTCACATGTGTAAAACGTGCTCAATATTGTCACAGGACACATGCAAGTCAAAAAGCGATGATCATCGTGTGACTATTGTGCTCCAAACCTTGATGATGTGGAAAATTATTATTTTTTTAGGGAAGGGTGAATCTGTTCTAGATATGTTAGATTTTCCTTAGATCTATCAGATTTAATGGATATACGATTTGGAGGAATGAATGGAAGAAAAACAAAATTAAATAAAAAACAAGGAGAGGAAAGGATTGGCAAATAAACTCGAACTAGAGAAGATTCTTCCCCAATATGGTCACTAGTTTAGTTATGTGATAAATCTCATAAGGATCTCACTAAGTAAACCACAAGATCTCCCTATGATATTTTTATTAATACTAGACAGAACAAAGGATAGATTTATATGGTTTCCTATATCTATAGAATGCAATATCTTTTTACATCAATATAGGATATATTAGCATAACTTATTCTTGAAGTTTGTTTTTGTGTATCTTGGCTATTGTAGATCCTAAATTGCATATCCAACTCCTCGAACTTGCTTCCTCCACACATGATACAAACAAAAATAATCTACTTCTTCTCCTAGTGTTAGAAATCATTAATATACCTCAGTCCTAACTTAATTTGTCATTCATAAAATCAAATACAAACCATTCATGAATCCAAAACAAATAATTTGGGGAAAGCTAATAATCTATTAGTGATTATAGATAACTTACATAAAGATCATAACTTTGATGATGATGTCGTTGTCCCTTGAACCATTTCTCCTTGCTCTTCCTCAACTTCTTGACCAAGCTAGGAGATTTTTGTTTCTGGCTGTAATGGATAAGAAGAGCTATTCTACAAATGGACAACATAACACTACCAATGATTCTTCCTTCTTTCTCAAGGCTTTCCTTGTTTTATATAGATCCCTAGAAGAGGCTTGGGAGAGCTTCTAGATATTCTAGAGACCAGTAGAGACTTGAATGATGTGATTTCCAAGGCTCATCCCATGAATATAAAACTTATCCCTCTCATATATCTTCATAACAACTCGATTATAGAAGCTTCAAGGGCCATCATCTATTGAGCTATTCATGATGTGTGATGATCATCACCTGTTGTCCCATATGAGACCCATAATGACCTCCAAAAAGGGCCCAAATATCAAGCATGGAATGTACTTTGGATTTCATATTCTTATGAACTTATCTCTGGCCTATAAGGTGGAAATTAAAGATATAACATATAGGTAGAATTATTTCAAACACTCCTCAAAATATTCCCATAAAATATTCAATGTGTCCTTCCTCAACTATGGCAGAAGAGTCTTCCACCACAATAAGGAACTTCCCTACACTTGGAATATAAGCATGTGAATATTCGTTTTCAATGTGTAATCCGTTAGGGATTTTTTTTTTTAAATGTTTTCTAACCAAGCCTCGATAGTGTATCCATAAGTAGATCCCCAAAACTCTAGGAAATTCACCTTTTGTAACTCTCTATGCATGTGATTTTTGGAAGGATTTTGTGATCCTTTGATAGAAGTAGATACTTTTCCTAGTTCATTTTATAATCTATTCATTAATGCATCATACATTTTATGGAATGACCTCATCATGTTCATTACTTCACTGGAAGAAATGTGTTCTTGTTCTAGAACATGCTCCTCCTCTCTGGGTGATGAATTTTCCTATGTAGGTTGTTTTGGAGGAGGCATAGATTGTCCCTCACGAATATTGCCCCTTCCTTTTCTTCCTCTATTCATATTTACTTGTCATAATATAAAATTCAATTTAGTTACTTCACAATTATATACATTCAATTCTTGCAAGGAAGAAAGTTTTAGTGATTCCATGGTCCTAGTGTGTTAAACCTGACTCGGATACCATATGTAATGATTCTCTATTCTTCCTCAATTGAGTCGTATTTTTTTTAACATTGATATATTGCAATGGGGAATTACTTTTAAATCTGAATATTCCCTAATTAATTATCATCAATGTAAACAAATAAAGGAATCAACTAATTTGTAATTCATTTTTCAAGTGAAACAATTTTTGAGAGTTAGAAAATCAATTAGACACTATATTCAAGCATTCATAAGAAACACTCGTAATCTATGTATATTATTTTCTTGTATTTTTAAGGCCTTTAAGATTGGTAGTTGTTCTGAGATACTTGTAAGATTTAGTCATCCAAGATTCAACTATATGACTAAAATATTGAGCTTAAATTAATAGATTAAATAATTTACTAGATTGCACAATTTGTGTAATATGTTATGTAAATTGTACTTGTCTAATCATTTCAATTTTATAATTGAGATACAAAAATATTTTTGAGAATTTTATTACTAAGGAGGTTCGACAATTGTGCACAAAGTTGGAAAATAGCTTTTTAACTTTACATAAGTTATCGCAATCATAATTATCACTAATTTGAACATTATACAAGATTGGTCATGATCTCTCCATGAGGAAACCCTAACCTGTCCCTTCTCTAAGAAAATTGTTTCTTCAGCCGGTAGGGGATCTTCATCCTTGCCACCTCCTCCTCCTCCCCCTGCTCACGAAATTGTCACATTGTCCTCCCTTGTTGCATCCCTCCCCAAGTAACCAAAGAAATCTCTATCACAATTTGTGAAAACGATGTAAGAAATACTTGAGGTTGCAATGAAATCTCGATCAACATCTCTTTCTATGAATTTTTTGGAGCACAAACTGATTTTCCAGTTCATGGGGATCTCATCGTCCCTAAGATCGTTTGATCTCTAGATTGACAAGAATTGGAAACTGAACTTAAAGGGTAGAATTTATCATTCATTTTGTAGTCAAGGTTTATTTTCCTTCCTCTTTGAAGAAATGTAAGATAGATATATTATGTTCATAAGTGGCCCCTACTTCATGGGGGATCGAGGGATTGATCTCAATCATTGGATGGTAAATTTCAACCTAGAGAATGGCATCCCGTCGGTTGTCCCTATCTCGGTTTGACTTCCATTTTTACCTCTTTATTGCTATACTAAGGAGACCCTTAGGAAAATAGGGAACTCTTTAGGATGATATATTGACAAAGAAGAACCAAAATAGGGTTTGCAATCTTGTGTCAGGATCTTCATGGAGTTATATCTGGAGAAAGGTCTACTGGAATCCATGAAGAAAAATATAGACAATTGGACCTATCTTCAAGAAGTATATTATGAAAAAATTCCTTTCAAATGCAAGATTAGTCATGAATATGACCACTTTTCTAAGATATTACCAAAATCTCATATTGATCCAAAAATAGAAAAGCCACAATGGTAATGGTAGCATCCCAAAAGAAAGAAGCAAAACCCCAAGTCGACCCAGACATCTGAAAAATATCCTCCTCAATAGGGAGCTCCCTCAAATCCAAAATCTCAAGAATATCGCACTACGTCCTCAACATGCACCAATAAGCATTCCATACCAACCAAAAACCAATATGAAATTATCTTTGAGGTTGAAGAAGAACTAAATCAAGAGATCCCACCTATTCAACTTGAGTTCTCAGGTATGGGGTGAGACACTCTGGTTCCTTCAATCATTCAATAATATTATCCTTGACCATATCAAGAGGAGGGAGAAAATGATGAAAGCTCAAAAGAGGAAATGGAATCTCATACTATAAATATTTTTTCCACCAAAAAAAAAGGGAGCAAGTCGAACAACCAGTGTGGGGAAGCAACAAAACGTAAGGAAATTGAGATGGGAAAATAAAGTATGCTAGATGGAAATAGTAAAAATGAACCCATACCTTCAAGAATTCAAGGTTGTTCAGTGACCCCTAAAGGTGTAAACCCAAGATAGTCTTCTAAATGATTAAGGTCATTTCCTGTAATTGTAGAGGACACGTATATGAAGTTAAAAAGGAAATGGTGAAATATCTTCTTCACTCTGAAAAGACACAAGTCCTCCTTCTGCAAGAAACAAAAATGAAGGATGTTTATGTCCTTCAAGCTAGTTATTTCTTTTGTCATTCAAGTCACGGTAAGGAAGTCAGATCAAGAGAGGCCTATGAAGGGCTATGCACACTCTAGAACCCCCTTCTATTTCAATTAGAAGATTTGGAATGTGATTCTAATTGGTTGTTGGTCTCACTTCTACATCTCCCTTTACATAATATTTTATCCATTTTAAATATTTACATGCCCTCTATCAATAAAGATAAAACTTTGGGTTGGAATTCTGTGCTTTCTCAACAAAAGAGAATAAGGACAACATTGTTTATTTTTGTTGGGGATTTCACTACCACTTTGCAAAATTTTGACAAATGGGGAGGATCTATTGTTAGAGAGGATACCAAGGAAAATATGGAATATATCCAATCCATTTATGACTCAATGGACATTTTCCCTATTTATGGTCGCTACACGTGGTTCAATAAGAGGCGGGGTTCGGTCACATAACAACCAGGCTTGATGAATTTCTTATCAGCAGTAAAATCATAGAGGAATCCTTTGTACCCACTTCCGAAATCCTCCTCTAGTAGGGTTCTGAACACCTCCTAATCACCTTAGAAATCTCTCTTATAATTCCACTAGGTCCCATCCCATTTTTCTTTAAACCTTTCTAGGTAGATGATACTTCCTTTCTTGGGGTGATTGCAGAAGCTGGGAGGACATGGATCCAGGGCTCTCCTATATTTATTTGGGAACACAAGTTAAAGGAAACTAAGAGGGTTATTAGAGATTGGGTTAAAATCAAATCCACTCAAGGGAGAACAAACATCAAATATTTGACAAAGAAAATGGAGGATATTAGGGTCAAAATGGAGGTATATCATGTATCCCCCTCCCTTATCATTGAATATTAATTCACTTCTCAAAAGAACTAGAAGGCCTTAATGTTTGAGGAAGTAGATTGGATATTAAAGTCATGAATACTTTGGCTTAAAGAGGGGGACAAAAATACCAAATCCTTTCACCGTGAAGCCAAAGCATGGGTTTGGAAAAACATAATTACATATATTATGGGAGAGGATAAGTATTTTATCTTAGGAAAGGACTAGCTTCAACAACCAGAAAAATCAATGCTTCAAAAATTTTCCTAAACTATATCCTTAGGTTTATCAGCACTGAAAAAAATATCAAACTAGCAAGAAAAGTTATAGAAAAGGAATTTTTATAGGTTCTTCATCAAATGAACCTTGACAAAGCTCCAAGACTAGATGGTTTTTCAGTCCATTTATATTTACTAAGATAGAAAATCATTAAGAATAACATGGTGCATATGATTCAATATGTGCAAAAATTGGAAAGAATGGGAGGAATTATAAACTCATCCTTCCTAAATATTATACCCAAGGAAACAAATCCTTCTTCCTTTAAATTTTTCTGCCCATTTTCCCTATTCAATTTCTCTTACACAATCATATATAATATCATAGAAAACCGACTAAAACCCTTCTTTCCTTCCCTCATTTCAGCAAACCAAATGGTATATGTGGAGAAAAGGCAAATTATGGATAATATATTTATAGTTGAAGAAGATATTCATTCAATAGGGGGGGAAGGAAATAGGGATGGTTATTAAACTAGATATGGAAAATGCATTTGACAGGATAATGCACAATATACTTTTTCTAGTACTGGACAAGTTTGGCTTTGGAGCAAAGCTTCTGGCCTGAATATCCTCATGTATTAGTTCATCATGGATATACCCAATGATCACTGGTCAACGGATTGATTTATTAAAAATATCAATAGGGCCTTGACAAGGCTATCCACTATCGTCCCCTCTATACATATTGATGGAAGAAGACTTGAGCATAATGTTGGAGCAGGTGAGATGATAAAAAATCATTATGGGTATCAAAATAGCCAGCTCAAAAAAAACGAGTTAGCCACTATCAATTTGCAGTTGAAACCTTTGTCTTGGGGGGAGGGGGGGGATCCTAAATTATTGCAATAAGATTTAAGACCATCCTGGATGAGTTTATGAAAGCCTCTGGTGGAAATATAAATAGACAGAAAAATCACATTTATGTGTGGAAAACTAGCTCTAGAGTGGCTCAAAGCATTGCTAAAATGATTCAATTTCCATTGCAAGTGAAGTAGTCTTCTTTTAACTATTTAGGAATCCCCATATATCTAAAAAATCCATACTGTTTGGCTTGGTTACCTCTAATAGAAAAAATCAAACCAAAATTTACCCTTTGGGGCACTTGATGTCTAAATACAGAAGGAAGGGTGGTGTTTAGCAAGGAAATTCTCTCGGTTCTCCCAATCTTCCGATTCTCCTCTCTTCTAGTCCCTGCAAGTGTGAAATATTCTATAGCACAAGAAATATGTAAATTCTTATGCTAGAGGGGGAAGTCCAATAATGTAAGAATTCATCTAGTAAACTGGAATATCGTGAGAGTGCCAAAAATCCATGGGGGCTTAGGAATACCTAGATCCAACTCTTTCAAATATTTCTTTGGGGGATAAAATATTATTGAGTCTAGTTACACGTACGAATGAATGGTGGAAAAAGGTTTTCTTGCACAAATACTTTGAATTGGATTGACTTCGTTGTCTAGACACTACCTCGACTACCCAACCTGTATCTTGAATTTGGAGGTTATTGAAGGCCTCCCTCTTTCTTTCTCAGAGTAAATCCACATGGAATCCTTGCAATGGTAAAACAAAATCCATTTTGGAACATAGTATAATGGGAAACCCACCACTTTGAGAAAACAACGATCTATAGCTTATTTTTCTTTGGTGCTCTGAATAGGGAATAAACACATTATTTGATCTCACAAGATAGAACCCCTATGGTTCTTGGGTTGGCTATCTTTTATTGAATCATCCTCTAAAACTTCTTCCCCTCTTTGAGATCCTTTATGATTCCTTGCAAGGTTGTGCCCCATATCATTTGTCTTCTAAAGACTCTAGAGGGCGGGGAACCGAATCCTACTCAATCCATTCTAGATATCAATCCCTTGTATCTCAATCAAACCTTTCCCCTAAGTCTAATGTTTGGAACAAAATCTGGGCTCTAGATAGTCTCCCAAGGTTAATATGTTTAGCTTTGTGTTAACACATGAGAAAATTCTTCTAGGAGAAAATTTTCAAAAAAAATGATTCAATGGCCCCTATAGATGTGATCTTTGCAACTAGGCTATAAAAACTCTATAGAATATTTTCTTGGGATACCCCTTTTATAAACCTATTTGGACGTTGGTACTTTCTAGTTTATATCCCTTGTCTAGTTGATCATCCTCCCCTTCCCATCTTTTTAAGAATTGGATTTCTTTCTATCAAGGGTATATAACCAATAAGACGATGTTGGAAGATCTATTGGTGGTTGTCCCTAAATTTATTGCTTGGAAGGTTTGGTTGACTCGAAATAGAGCCATTTTTTCAGGAATCAAATCTTCTCTAGAATCGGTGGCAAGCAAGTGTACGGGTTTAATGTTTGATTTTTTTCAACATAAGGGTCAAAACCAATTTCACAACAAATTTTAACTTCAGTTGAAGACGAATTACTCAATCAATTCTCATTTCTTGGAGTACATTCACCCCAAGGAAACCCCTAAATATCCCCTAGTTTTCCTTGGTAGATTTGTCTCTCTATGAAGGAATTCCAAAGCTTGAAGAAAAGTCATGTGAAGTATATACTATGTTTTGATGGAGCCTCAAAAGGTAACCTTGGGGTGGCAGGAGCATGTATTTTATCAATTTTATTCGATCAACAATATCAAACTTTGTGAGTGGCATGGAAGCTCCATATAATTCAACATCCTTAGGACGAGGTGCAACACAAGGATCAACAAACCCAAGGGATCCACTGGTAAATGAGAAAACCATGTTGATAGGAGAAATGTTCTCAACAAGATATGGAGGGAGAAGGGGAAATATACCCATAAGATAAGGATATTTCACCATCCCTGCACCAACATGCATATAATAATGTTAAGTATCATCGAAAAAGGCTACATCATACCCCGCATTCGATCCAAGGTCTAGGTTATATAATGCAAGTTGATCTATTTTCACTATTTTCCCTTGATGAGGGAATCCTAAGGCCCTAAATACTGACGAGACAATTGCAGTCATGTCATAGAACCAAGTAGCTGTGAGTAAAAAATTGTACTCAAGAGGTGCATTGACGACCTCCATGGCAACAAAGTCAGTGTTTCCACTTAAATCAATGGGTAAGGAGATGACTATTCCATGACAGTGGAACATACATACATTAAATGTTTTCAACGGTTTTAAAGATGTTTCAATCTTAGGAGAGCCAGGGGACTTTCAACAAGAAACAAACATGATGCAAGTTGAGGACCTTCACCAACCGCCATTCAGAAGATGTTTTTCTGCATCATTTGTACTTTTATATGGAAAACAACCTGAAGGTAGAGTGTATAAGTAACTTTATCGAAATCAATGGTTATCAAACTTGAATTTGAGGGATAAACCCTTCTGATAGGAGACAACAAGGCTTTCCACTACAATGGGAAGCTCTGGAGGACTTCGAGGTAATACATGGAACAAGGTTCCTAGGACAAGTATTCCACAATGATATAGTTTTGGGTAGTCCATGTGTTTGAATTGTGATTCATTCATCGAAGAATTTCATTCAGGGAGGAAAGTTAGTGTGTCAAAAGATGATTTATCAATCTGAAGAGGGCCACTAGGCTAGGATGAAGATGTTGGCTCATGTATAGCATGAGATGGCTCGAGAATGTCATAGTTATTGGCTCACATTTGCAAATTGATTCTGTGATCACACATGAGCACATAATAATTCAAAAAATACCTCTAATCGTGAGGGGTACCTGTCCTTCCCCCTTGCAGAGGGGAAAGATCAGTGGAAACCGTATGTTGAGTTTGAGGAGGGAAAGGATGGGTTAAGATAGTAGGTTTTTGGGGGGGCTTCTATTGTGTCAACAATATATGCAATATCTGGTGATTTTGAGGACACATATGAGTAGGGTGTTCGTCCCTGCATGTCTTGCAAGGGAACCAAATTTTCCTCTTCCCTTTAGTACCCCCCTCATGTGTTTTCTAGGTGGGATTAGTCCCTTTCTTAGAATTAGAATTATTTTCTAGTTCCTTTTATTCTTTCCTCTAGGTTGATGATATTTCTTCAGTTGTGTGGAATGCACTGAATTCACCTCGGAGGTCTAATTAGGGACTGTAGCATTTTATCACTAGTGCCAAAAGTTGATGGGTGTGATGAAACTGACATGTGACTCACCTCATCGGATAAATGGTTCATAAAGTCACGAGAAACAAGATGCACAATAAAATTAGCATGCAATCCTAGGTTTTGCCTCTTTATATCAATAAATATCCTAGGAGCATTGCATATTATATCATAAATGTTACCCAACCAATATTAAATCAAATCTAAGTGTTCATAACACACGATGGCTTGCTCTTCGGTGGTCATCCAGATCATAGAGACATCTTTGGGAATGGTTGGAAGGAGGGATTTGGTAAACCACTCCATCAAGATCTTCTCAAGGATTTGTTTCTTGATCATTTTATGCCTTTGTCACCACTCATGAATATGATCATAAATGTGAGTGGCAGTATCATAACACAGTGAAGTCAAGAGCTCCATCCCTATTTCGTACATAATGGGAAGTTGGTAGTGCATAAGGAACACCATTTATAAATCATTGAATCTTTTAAAGGAACCATCTGGTAATTCAATATACCATTTTGTGGCAGTTCTATTTAGGGAAAATTGGAAAATATGCAGGCTCACACTATCATCCATCAATGAGTTGGATGAAAACCATCATCAATATGTCATGATGTGCATGGAAGGGTCCTCTCTTGAATTTCCATTGAACTTCGGGATGTTAGATGGAATATTGGAAAGCATTGTCGACCATGAAGCGTTATGGGATATAGGGTCATTGGACAATCGTGAAAAATTAGGAAAGTCTAATGTTGTGAGGAAGGGAAACAATGTATGATAAAATGAATACTTGGAGTGAGGTGAATCCATTGATGTCCCAGTTGGACCTTGTGGTCCCTCTATATTTGTACTATCAGAGAGTTGAGGAGCTCTCGAAGAGTGACTTCCCCTAGGAATGGTGGAACTTCCAGGAGCATGAATTTTCTAAGAACCAAACATGCCCCTAGGGGTGAATATGGACCCTATAGGAAAAAAATTCCCAAAATTAGTCCTAGGAAAGAAACCCCTAGGAATAGATGTGTTAACAAAGGGAAAGCCTCCCCATAGTTTAAATTTTCCCCCAAGGGATGTGCCCTTAGGGGAGGGTGTGTTAACTGAAGGAAAGTTGAAATCTCCTGAGATATTACTGCTCCCATCGTGACTAGGGACAAACCCGAAACCACTACAAATATTCCACCCAAAAGGTACACCCATACCCAATGAGATTAGGTCACTCATAGGATTGGTGGGAAACAAATGCATGGGAAACAATATGAACCACACCATCAGTATGGAGTCCTAGGTTTTTCCTATTCAGATCATTCAATATCCTAGGAGCATGAAGGATGATATCATAAAGGGTACCCAACCGAGAGTAAATCAATTCTAATTGTTGGGAACACATGATGGATTACTCCTTGGTAGTCATCCTGACCATAGAGACATCCTTGGAAATGGTTAGAAGGAGAGATTTTGTTAACCACTCCATCAAAAGATTATTAAGGATTTTTGTCTTGATCATTATTTTCCTCCATCACCACTCATGAATATGATCAGAAATGTGAATGGTAGTATCTTGACACAGTGAAGTCAAGATCTCCATTCCTATTTTGTACTTAATGGTAAGTTGGTAGTTCATAAGGAATGTCATTTCTAGGTCATTGAAGATTTTAAAAGAATCGCTTGGTAATTCAATACACCATTTGGTGGAAGTTCTAGTCAGGGATCTTTGGAAAAGATGAAACCTAACCCTATCATCCATCAACAAATTGAATGAGCACCATGAGTGTTATGCCATGATGTGCATGAAGAGATCCTCTCCTAACTTTCCATTGAACTTCGAGATTTTAAATGGAAAATTGGAAGGTGTTGTCGGCCATGAAGGGTTATGGGATATAGGTTCATTTGTCAATCATGAGAAATCAAGTAAGTCTAACATTTTGAGGAAGCGAAATAGTGTATGAGAAAATGAATACTTGGAGGGATATAAATTCATTGTTGTTACATTTGGCCCTTGCAGTCCCTCTATATTTGTACTATCGGAGTGTTCAGGAGCTCTAGAAGAGTGACTTCCCCTAGGAATGGTGGAACTTCATAGGGCATGATTGATTTAGAAACCAAACATACCCCTAGGGTTAAATGTGGACTCTATAGTAAAAACATTCCCAAAATTAGTCCTAGGAAAGAAATCCCCTAGACTAGATGTGTTAAAAAAAGGAAATTGTTGGGTATGTGTTATATTCTTTGCACGAGTAGTAGTGTCTGAGCGCTTGCGTCGGGCGCGTAGGGGGGTGGAGCCCCCCGCACGGGGGTTCGAGGGCAGCGCCCCCGAAATTTTTTTTTTGGGCCGACATATTTTCGCCGGTTTCGGGCCGACATATTTTCGCTGGGCCGACATATTTCTGGGACGACATATTTTCGGGACCACATGATATTAGGTGGTTTTTCGGCACATGGTTTTTGCCAATGGTTTTCTATTTCCGGTTAAGGAATTAGGGTTTTGGACTAATCCAGGTCATTGGGTTAGGTTTTTGGATGTCGCTGGCTCCTATATGTATATTGTATTGTAAACAATGTAACACAATGTGTATCAGTATAATATATGCTGGTTTTCCCGGTTTGGGTTTCCAGGTGAAAAATCTCTGTGTAATGTTTGTATTTGCCATTGTATCTTTTCTGTTCTTTT
>ML780776.1:497100-524072 GCA_009831015.1 Picea engelmannii | reverse complement strand
TCTTGGTGTAGAGGATCCATGGGCATTGTTGCCCTGGATTGTTGACTATGTAACCCTGTAACCCCTTGTGTGCAAAGAAAACAACAAGTGGGAGAATGTTGGGTATGTGTTATATTCTTTGCACGAGTAGTAGTGTCTGAGTGTCTGTGACGGGCGCGCAGGGGGGTAAGAGGGGGGGGGCGCTAGGCCCCCCCTCGGGGGGTGCAGGGGCAGTGCCCCCGAAATTTTTTTTTTGGGCGGACATATTTTCGCCGGTTTCGGGCCGACATATTTTCGCCGGGCCGACATATTTCCGGGACCACATGATATTAGGTGGTTTTTCGGCACATGGTTTTTGCCGATGGTTTTCTATTTCCGGTTAATGAATTAGGGTTTTGGACTAATCCAGGTCATTGGGTTAGGGTTTTGGATGCCGCCGGCTCCTATATGTATATTGTATTGTAAACAATGTAACACAATGTGTATCAGTATAATATATGCTGGTTTTCCCGGTTTGGGTTTCCAGGTGAAAAATCTCTGTGTAATGTTTGTATTTGCCATTGTATCTTTTCTGTTCTTTTCTGAATATCAGTTTGCAGTAGATATTGTACAAGGTTAGAATTTACAGAAATCCTCCCCATTGTGTAAAATTTCCCCAAAGGGATGTTCCTTTAGGTTAGGGTGTGCTAACCGAAAAAAATTTGAAACCTACTGATGCACTACTACCCCAATCCTGATTAAGGATAGCCCCAAAACCAATAGAAATATTCTTCCCAAAAGGTACACATACACCTTAGGATGTGAGTTTGCTCATAGGATTGGTGAAGGTGGAAGGATTTCCACCTCCCATGCTGAAACCAAGGCTTGACCGCCCATTGGAAATTTATCTAGAAGTGGGCATTAAAATGGTTGGGATGGGCATAGGAATTCTAGGTATACTAATGGATGGAAAGAACGACACAATTGGAGTCCCCTATATGGACAGACCAATAGAAAAAGACATGAACAATGTAGATCCAATGGTGCTAAGGGATGGTTATGTGGAAATCATGGGGATTACCCCAAGGGGATGTCCCCCAATCCCACTTGATGATGGGATGGATATCTCAGCTACAATGGACAAATTACTTGATCCTAACATGGTGAGAGGATGAATAAATGAAGAAAATGGATCACTAAAAAACTTCCCTTACGTGGTAGAGGTGTGTTTGTCTTAGTCAAATGAGGTTTGAAATTTGGTGGAGGGCGTTCATCTACCCCTTCTACTTAGATGAAACAAGTCTCATCAATCCATAGTTTAGTCCCTTCAAAATATTTTCCACATGTCTTGCATTGCTTTAGAGGCAGTTTCAACAAGGGTTGAAGTCCTCATAGTTGACAGGATCGATGCTATGATTCAACCACAGTGAATGTAATATGTGCAAATCCAATCACAATTCAATCTAAGGATGACCTAGAATTGGACTCAAATAGTATGCACCACTAATCAATCTAGGACACTATAAAAAAAATAATTGTATTAGGGGCCTTCCCAAAACCAACCCTATGGAGGAGATGAAGTTCCCACAATATTGGCTAGAGAAGGTGTTAGGAGGAGTTACGATGATATACATGAAACAAACCCGACTGGTTCAAGTACCCTTTACTGAGGAAGACACCCTTGGAGGGATCTAACACCATGAACAAATGTTTTCCCCGAGTTGTAAAAGAACTTCCCATGTGCAATCACTTATGTGGGAAAGCGATAATTCTATAAAGTGATAATTCTATTTAGAAAGCGATAATTCTATTTAGATATAACTTGATCTATTACTCTTAATACCAAATCCAAACCATTCATGATTAAAACAAAAACAATTTGTGGGAAAACTAGCAATCTATTATTTAACATAAAGAAATTAGACCAACCTCATAACTTTGATGATGATGTAATTCTACTTTAGCTCCTTGCTCCTTTCTTCTCCTCAACCTTCTTGATCAGGATAGGAACTATGATTTCTGGCTATTGTGAATAGGAAAATCCCCCTTACAAATAAACGACATAAGTCTGCAATTAATTCTTCCTACCTCTTGTTCCACACTTGCCTTTGTTATATAGATCTTTGGAAGAGGATTGGGAGAGCTTCTAGATTTTCTAGAGACAACTAGAGACTCAAATGTTGTGAGTTCCAAGGCCCATGCCACGGCGATAAACTCATCCCTTGCATATCTCTTCCTAACTCCACAAATTTAGAAGGTTTCACAGATCATCACTTGTTGCACCATATCTGATGTGCAATGATTATCTTGTCTTGTCTTTTATGAGAACCGCAATGACCTCCAAAATCGACCCAAATCTCAAGCAAAACATGTGTTTTGGCTTTCATCTTCTGTTGAACCCGCTTTCTTGCGTGTAAGGTCAAAATTATGGCTATAACAAATGAGTTGTCTGTGTGACGTTGCAACAAACTCACCTCACTTCCCCTTTTGTAAGGGCATGAGGAAATTTGGGTAGCACGAGGATAACAAAACTCAAGAAAAGTGGATGGAAGCAAGTATATCTCAAACCTTTGGTATAGTGTTGGCAACATAACCTTAACAAACACATCTTTGGTATAGTGTTGAAATCAACAAAGGTGGATGGAAGCAAGTGTATCTCAAACCTTTGGTATAGTGAAGGCAACATAACCTTAGCGAACATATCTTTGGTATAGTGTTGGCAGCATAACATTAGCATACAACTACTTATGAAAAATGGGGAATATAAGCTCTCATTTATATATATTTTCTTGGAGATGAAAGGGATGGACATGGGACTAGGAACAAATCTTGGCCCATGCCTCATTAGATGTATACAGATATTATATTTATGTTAGTGACTAACCGAGACTAATAGCAAAAGGTATGCAAATCTATTAATATATTTAAGGAGTATACATGTTTCAAAATGAGTGACTAATAAAGTATATATTTCGGTTGATAAAGTTCATGAGAAAGGGTTTTGTTTTATTTATTCAGTGGATAAATAAAATTAACGATTAAAGGGATCTGCGTTATGCCGTCCGCAATGTCAACCCATTTCCTCACATATCGTGTCGGCGAGTGAAAATTATAATACTAACAATTTTTGTCAATAATTTTTTATTATATATGCAAAACCAACCCCGCAGATTCTATCCAACTAAACAAACCACGAAGATCTTGTTGGTTCACTCTGTTTTTGGTTTCGTACCACACAATTGTGAAACTAAAGTGACCAAGGAAATGGAAAAATCACCGAATGGAAGTATTATGGACATGCCTGGTGATAAAAGGGATCTCGCGATAGAAATATTTGAAAAGGTTAAGAAATCTATGGAAGACGAGCTCCCACTGTGCGAAATAGATCGTGGTGCGCAATGGGCAACATTAGAAGCCGCCACGGTACCAGTAACAGAGCAAAGTGAAACTGAAGTTGATGTCGTTTCACATGATGTGTGCCTGGATTCTGAGAGCGTTCAACAGCACTTCATCTCGACAGTAGTCTTCAGATGTATGAGACAAGCGAACGGAGATGATTGGGAATTCGAGTCTTTTTCTGATCATGTGGATATCGGAGTGTTAGATGAAATAGGATCGGCCGAGTCCGAATCACTTCAGTTGAAGTATAAAAGGGACGTCAAGATTGCAATGGCAGAAAACATTGATATTGTTTTGTGGCGAACTATAAACGATAGGAGCCGCCCAGACGGGAATGTGTGGAGCCTGCAAATAGCATGGAGTGGCAGCTTCTTAGATTCTCGACGGGTGTTGCAGCTCGTGGAGGTGAATTCCCCTTCCATACAAGTGAGGCTTGAACAGTTTGATCTTCATTGTCAGTTGAGAGATCAATATATTTCTCTCCATGGGACTTATCCGGTGGCCGCTGCAATCTCAGCCGTTGACTCTTCCCTGACGGTTATTGTTTCCGAAGAGCTCGTCGGCGGAGGTCATGGCGAGGGCGAGGGCGAGGGATTGCTATGTGCAATTTGCCATGATATGTTTTCCATGGGTGAGCCTGCAAAACAATTGCGTTGTAGTCATATTTATCACGAACATTGCATCTATGAATGGTTTTATCTGCGACTTCAATGCCCGCTCTGCAGAGACGAGTTGCAGTAGCTCTGCCTGAATGTCTAGCTCTCTCAACTATTCTAAAGCCTTTTTTAGAGCTAATTCGCAACAACCGTTCTTACTTCTTAGTCGCAAGTTTATTTGAATTTTTGTTAATTTCGAGTTTGATACTAGACTAAGAAATAGTAAACGGTACGAGTAAGCACTGTATTCTTTGTTAATTATGTTTGTTCTGGTTCAGATAAAACTCGTCTCGACCGAATCTTATTTTCCACAATCTTTACCAACTTTTAAAAAATCTCATAATTAGCACAGCCACGCATAATTGTGACTGATGAAGGCTGATAGGCAATTTATAATTGTGACTGATAAGACGGAGATAGGTAATTTAGATATGTAGAAGGGGAGTCAAAAATACCATTTAATTTAATTAAGAATTTATTAAATTTGTTTATATTTAATATAAATTCGAACTTTAATATATAATCTTAAGGTTTTTAAATCTTAGTATATAATTTTTGTAATTAATATATAATTTCTGTAATTGAATAGTTTTTTGCATTTACATTTTATAAGGATAATAAATCTTATGATATTTGTTTATTTTTTTAATTGTATTGCAAAATATTAATAGTAATTTTGAAATCTATTAACTTTCATAATATTTATTAATGTAAATGCCATCATTTCCAATCTTTATTTGATAATATAATCAATGCATAGAATAGCATTCTTGCATCCCTTTCTCAAAACTTACATATCTAAGCATCAAATGTTATAGGATTATTAAAACCTTTGATACTGGATGAGTTTAGTTTGCCAAGCTTTGAGTAAATAAAATGTTAACTATTTTGAAAACGTTAGGGTTATATATTAAAGGGTTGAGGTTTTTATTATTTATAAACAAGTTTAATATCTACTTGAATTAAATGACATTTTAGATGTCTTGTATATACTTTATCTCAATTATGTAGTTGTTTTAGTATATAATTATAAAATATTTATTATATAAATATTTCTAATAATGTTATATAATTAAAAATGTGAAGACACAAATTATTTCAATAAATTTTGGTCAAATAAAGAAAATAAGTAATGGATGAGTCTAAACTTTATGTAGTTGTGTTAGTATATAATTGCAAAATATTTATATCCCTTCGTTTGGGCCCATACCCATAACCATCAGCAGAAGAGTATGTTTGAGAACCGGATGGCCTTTGCCCATGTAGTTGTGTTATTATATAATTGCAAAATATTTATTATATAAATATTTCTAATAATGTTATATAATTAAAAATATGAAATCCCAAATTATTTCAATGAATTTTGGTCTAAAAATATGAAACCCCAAATTATTTCAATGAATTTTGGCCAAATAAAGAAAATAAGTAATGGAAGAGTCAGAAAATTTCAAACTTATTAGACCCCTAAAATCTAAGTACACTTAAATACATTATTTATTTCTTTATTTCTTTATTACTAAGTGACAAAGGTTTAGCTGACACTGACTTAAATAAAAATTACAAAAACCTAACACGCTAAGCATAATCATATTGTTGAAACAGTTGGGGGATAGAAAAGGAAGTAGAAGAAGAAACATAAAAAAATTTCCCTTATTCACATACAATTATTCTCAAACTAAGTAATAGCTAATCAACCATGGACATAGCCATGGACAATATCTCGAACTCTTTCCCTTGCTTCGTACACCATGCTCCTTACTACATCATGTCTCTTCTCGGCGGGAATATCCTGTAACACTGTAATACATCATCACAGACTTAACCCATCACCCATTGCTTTTACAAATCTTTTACCAATCTGAGAGATTTGGGATATCATATTAGAGCATACGTACATGAGCTTAATTATTACTCTCCAAACGCATCTTGATGCCATAAAGCTGAGAGTGAATGTACAAAGGTATTTGATTCTGGAATTTGATTTGTGTTTAATTAATAGGTTTTGACGAACTTGTAATAGGAGCATAAGATAATTTATTCTATGCAAAATAATTGTAGAAAAATTTAATGATGTAGTTATAGACAAATTTAATAATGGATTTGAAAATTAAAGAAATTTATATATATAACAAAAATAGCTTCAGAACAACAAATCCATGCCTTTTAAGGCATGGATGCCATTGCTTCAATGCCAATCACTAAACAAAATCACCTATAAATGGAAATGAGTGAATGAGGAAAGGCATGGATGCCATTGCTGGATTGCCAATCACTAAACAAAATCGCATATGAATGAGCTGCATAATATCGTATACAAAGAAAGAAAGATCTCATTGCTTGAGTGCTCGAGTGCGCTATTAACATTCTAATGGAATTTCAAAATTAAGTAATTATACTATTTTTCAAACAATTTTTATAATAAAAATATTAATAAAATAATTAATTTAATTAACTATAATCAAGTTTTCAATTTAATTAAAAAGTTATAATAAATAAATTATAAATATTAAAATATTTAATTAGATGAAATAATATTTATTTTCATATGAATTATAATTATGTAAATTTTTATTAAAAATAAATAAAAAACATAATTCTTACTTATATAAACTTATAACAATTTTATTTTATTAAAAAAATAAATATTTATATATAAATTAAAAAACACCATCCAATCTCACAAAAATAAAAAGAATGGCTCTAAAAACAACAATATTATTTATTAGTCAATAAGAAAAGTTAGTAGTAAGTCAGTAAAGTATATTAATTACGCTGAAAGGCGTACACCTATTGACAATTGGTACAATTAATGATCTTTTAATCTTAAATTCTAATGTGATGGCTAAGCATTGAAGATGTTGGCATATTCTTAGTCGTCCTCCAAAATCAATGTAATCACATTATAAATTTACTGTGAAAATACATGATTACCACGTTCAAATGATTAAAGAGGATTAAAATATATGCAGACCACGTTTATATCATTAAAAAACACCCTGCACACGTTTTATTTTGGTGGCACTCATTCAGTTTAATTAAAAATTTATAATAAATAAATTATAAATATTAAAATATTTAATTAAATGAAATAATAGTTATTTTCATATGAATTATAATTATGTAAATTTTTATTAAAAATAAATAAAAAACATAATTCTCTTTTATATAAACTTATAACAATTTAATTTTATTAAAAAAATATTATTTATATCTAAATTAAAAAACACCATCCAATCTCACAAAAATAAAAAGAATTGCTCTAAAAACAACAATATTATTCGTTAGTCAATAAGAAAATCTAGCATACATTAATTACTTCGAAAGTCGAAAGGCGTACACCTATTGACAATGGGCACAATTAATGATCTTTTAATCTTAAATTCTAATCTGATGGCTAAGCATTGAAGATATTGTTTATAACTTCCTTGTATTTATGAAGGCATCTGTTAACATGTTTACTTTTTTACATTTACCTATTCACATTATAAATTTACTGTAAAAATACATAATTGCAACGTTCAAATGATTAAAGAGGATTAAAATATATGCAGACCACGTTTATATCATTAAAAAACACTCTGCACACGTTTTATTTTGGTGGCACTCATTCATTTTTTATATCTGAAAGGGCGTTTGATGCCACGACCTACATGGACGTTTAATATTCACCTGTCATTATTCACTTGTCATTATCCAGAACGCACTCAAATCATACATTTTGTCGTGTTGTTTATATGTGCTCTGTGTTAGAGTCGGCTCAGTCACGGTTGTTACCAAAATCGGCTTCGGAGATATGGATTTCAGGTGGGGAAGAGCGGCCTATGGAGGGCCTGCAAAAGGAGGGGTGGGTGGAGTGTCGGGCTTGTCCAGCTTCTTCATCCCATCCCAAAATACAAGTGGCGTGGAGGGAATACTGGTTCTCGTTTGCTTTCCTTCCCCTGCCATGCAAAGATTTCAAGCAGAAATCAGTAAGGCCACAGAGAACACTCCTCCTTTTCCACGTTCCTCTCTTTAAGGCCATGACAAAAATTAATATCTCGCTAAATAAGATTAGTTCGATGGAATGACTGGAAGAGGCTAGGTCCCAAAGCATTGCTTCAATGAATCAGAGTTGTTGTAAATTGTTTGTGTAAGCTTCTTGATGTTCAGGATTTGTCATATTAGGTTGGCTTGATGAGGTGGGTTGCTGCATATCCATCCTCCTGTAAAATTGATCAGTTGTACTCGTTGTATCCTAACTAGCACAACCGACTCACGGCTGGAGAACGTCGAAAGGTATCGACCACTAATAACACTCCCCGCACAGTAAAAACTCTCAGCCTAGTAATTAATGATCTTAATGGCTGAGAGCTTTTACTGTGCGGGGAGTGTTATCAGTGGCCGATACCTTTTGGTGTTCTCCAGCCATGAGTCGACTGTGCTAGTATAGTAGCCTAGTATTAAAAATTAAAATGGACGAGGCCAACTATACATTTGTACAACTAAAATGGAGGCCAACTATACATGTATACCAAAACTGAATAAATGATTAGTTCCAAAGAACAAGGAATCTTTATTTGGGTGTGATAATCTTTGAAGATTTGTTTTACAAATCCTTATAGCTCATCACATATCTGAATAAGAATATCCAAAGATTGGACCATACTACTGAAAACTAATCTCACTATGCTACCATTCCAAACAAAAATAAAATAAAATCTTAACATTACTAATCGTGTCTAGTCATCTACAAGGCCTTGCACGGAAAGAAATCTTGCCGCCTAAACATTGTTGCGGTAGTAGATATGCCACTCACAGCAAATCAATATACAACAAAACTCAAATTTTTCCTCTAGAATGTATATTTTACTGTTAAATGAGACTTGCAACATTCACAGTACATATTTCATTCATGCAAACTATCTAGCCTAAGAAGGCAAGATTATAAAAAGAAATATCAATATCAACCAGTGTTGATCTGTCAAGCTTAAAAAAGCAATGTGAAGTGTCCACATTTAAAATCACAACATATATCTTATTGATGTGAAGTTGTGAACTATCAAGCTCAAGAAATCATGTTAAATTTTGGCTTAAAATATATAACAAAACATCGAATTGGGAAAAACAATCTGTGTTGACATTTCTTCGAAATATTTTTTATGCGAAGTGGGACACTAATATCGACATGTATTATCTCATTATATATTCCTATTGAGATATATATTCTTATCTCATTAAAAAGAAGATTATAAATCCTCTCAACCCCACAAAGTTGACTTCACATATTTTTCCACTTCTATTATTTTTAAATACCTTATAAAATAATATTTCTTATCACATTGAGTGGAGAATCTATTGGGTAGCTTAAGCAAAACATAGCATAAAATCATAGCATAAGAAAGCAAGATTAAAAACACATTAAACCAAGAACAACAAACACACAATTGACATAGTGATTTATGTGGAAACCCAAATCCGGAAAAAACCACAGGCAATGATTACTAGTCTTTTTCTATTCAAGAGAGAATTACATAGCCAACCGAGGCATACAACCATTCTCTCCTCACACAATGTACTTTCTTGCACTCGCATTGTACATTGCACTCACATTGTCCTCCCATTCACATTGTCCTCTACCTGTATGGGTATGCTCGTATATATAACATCTACCACTCAGTTACACAAACTGATCATGAATAGATAAGATAGTTACATGAACAATTCATAAGTAGATTTCATGTACACGCATGTGCATGTGCACATGCATCTGCATGTACCGCATGGGAAAATTCATTGGCATGTTTCCAACAATCTCCACCTTGAAAACAATTTACATGATATATCATGCCCTTAATTAATTCATCCATCACCTTCTCTACAAGAGAAACCAAACACCATCATAGCTTCACAACTTCTCTAAAAATATCGTTACGTGAACATGCCTTCACGATTCACTCCGGCATGGACCATTCTGTCTCCATCAATAACCTGTCTAATAAACTAATGCCCTTGTCCAAATCTCATGAATCATTAACCACAAACCAAATCAATGCAACCATTGTAGGTCATACTTGTGCTTCTATGTTTAAAGCACCCATTTCCATGTTCCTGACCTGGAGCCAAAGGGATTTTACCAGTTTCACATTATTCATACTGAATTTCCTGAGTATCTTCACCACATACTTTTGTTGTGATAACCAAGCTTACCATATTTCCTGTCTCTGTGTATTTCCATGCCCAAAATTTATTTTGCTACTCCGAGATCCTTCATAACAAACGTCCTAACCAACTGTGCCAACTTGTTGATCTCAACCATGCTTGTTCTTGCAAAAAGCATAACATATAACACCAAGATAATGAATATACCATAAACACAATGGTTATACTCACGTCTTAAAAATTTGGCTCACCATGAAGAAATCAAACATATTGTACCATTTTCCTAGCATGCTTCAAGCCATACAATGATTTTTGAGTTTGTAAGAAAATCTTTTGTTGCGATTCTGAACTAATCATTATGGTTGTTCCATATACATCCCCTTATAAAAGGAGATTCATCAAACATTTCTCCACCTCGAACTTTTCATTCAAACAAATTTGACCAAATCCAGCCAAACCGGCCAAGTAAGCCTTCACCGCTTACCTCCAGGCCCATTTACAATGGCATTCACCAAGCCTTTTGTAGGCTTCATTACATGCAATTCATGGACACAATACCACGGGATACCCAAAAAAAATGGACCCAAAAAACCACATGCTTTGACTTAAAAACATATTTAACTCATTAACTCTTTCACCGAGTCAAGGTTAACCTAACATACATGCCCCCCCACATATTCAATATACCTAAATCTATGTCTATACTTTTCATAGGTAGTCTGATAAATCATGGGTATGCATGCCTATCTAGGTCTTACAGACATATGCCCATTTACATGCAATCAATAATTTCTACAACTGTAAAGTAAATAATTTATTTTTTATTATTTCACGGTGACTCAACCATCACTGCCCTGCACCTTCTATGCAAACACAGGTGGAGAGACACAACAGAAAAACAAAACTTCATCAACCATGCTTGTAGTTGAATTTGCTTCTATTGTGGAGTCCTCTTTGGATGCTTGTTGTCGTTTCCAACAATCCTTCTTGAGATGCCTTGATTTTCCACAAAACCAACATTTTGCCTTAACCTTAATGTTTTTTGACTTAGACCTAGTTGTACCTGTTGGCATAGGCGCAGACCTAGGGTTCAACGCTAAAACAACGCACCAACAAAACCCTAACTACCGACCCTTTCGACAACACCTGCGAAGTAGATGTTGTCTCACCTGAGGTAGAGGCAGGGGTGGTTGCACGAATCATGTGTCTACAACCTTAGTTGGGAAACAAATATGTGATTATATTTCTTACAAAACACTTATCATCAATCATTCATCAATATTCAACCCTTTTTATACTTTGTAGATAGCACAGACCATCGTAGTATTCACTTAGATCTAAGGTAATTTAGCACTTAGCAACAATAAAATAGGTCAGATATAGTAGATCGGCACTAAGCATCTTCGTACATATCAGACCTACTATTCATATACATCTATTGAAGCACAAAGCATAAATAGACCTATCGAAATATATCAAAGCACTTAGCCAAAGCAGAGATAAACACATCAAGTCAAAGTATAGAGCATAACACATAGATTTACGTGGTTCACCCCCATCCTCGGGCTATGTCCACCAACTCTTATTCTTTATTAGCGTCTCCAATTGATTACATGCACAAAGCCACCAAAAACCCTTCCTCGCATAGGACAGAAGATCTGCGCAACTCGCTAGATCCTTCTTCCTTGCGCTTACATCACAAATCCTTCTATAACTTCTACAACAACTTGCACTTATCTCTGTAAACCTTCTACAGTCATGCACATAGCACTTACATAGACTATTAGCACGTAGCTTACATCACAAAGATAAAAAAAAAACACCTCTACTAGATCCCTATATGTTTATTTATACATTACAAAAGTGGGCCTAAACATGGGTAAACCCACGGGCCGACATCCCTTTCCCATTACATTGTCCCAAAACTCAAAAAGGGACCTGAAAGTGGGCCGAGATCCCTTGATCTCTGCTTCGTCTAGCACTCCATCTTCGAAAGGCTGTCGAAGTCCCAAAAACGGTCAAATATGACCAAGTAACTTCAAAACTTGGTCAAGGGCCAATAGGCCCCCAACACTCACCTGTGACTCGTCCCGAGTCACTCTGGTCTAAGAAATTTTGCTTCCAACGCCTCAATATTGGCTAGAGTTGCTTCGACCTATTGCAGTGCAACGACCTCTTGTTCAGTGAACTCCTGGATGAGTGCATCCCTGACTGGTCCCTCTAAACATTGTTTTGTTGTACTCACAACCTATTCAAGTTCTACTCCTTGGTTTTCAACTTCGGTGAATAGTAGGCATGCCTTTTATTGCACTGGTTTAAGTCATTTAGAGACTTCCATTACTTTACTCTGAAGCCTTTGTACCTATTGTTGGGCCATACGTTTCTCTGGAAACCTCTTCATTCTCTCGAGTGGTGACAAGGCCTTCAACTGCGCTTGTAATGTGTCTACCTGTTTCTTTACGTGTTGGAGATGTGACTCTAACACTTGTAACTCTGGGTTTTCTGTGAGTTTTTCATACGTCTAAGCACTCCTGGAGCTTAGTTACTTGTATTCCAAAGCAAAGGATTTTAATCAGTCAACTGCGTTGCGGACAATTGCCTCTCTTAGATCTCGTATTTCTTAAGGGGTCTCAGGCACAGTGGAAAGTTCCAGGTCTGCGATGCACTGCTGAAGATGTTGGATCACTCCTTCCAGTTGTGCCACCTATTGTGGGACTCACTCTTCTATCTAGAATTCAATGACTCTCACAGAGTGAAGTGCTATGTGAACCCATTCATGTACTTCAAGTTTCTCTGCGAGCAATTGTTCCTTGTCTTGTTGTAGTGTTTCTTTCTCTTACTCCCACTTTGCTTGAAGATCTAGCTTTTCTCATTCTACATTACTATGTTGTTCTAACAGATCTTCCTGTGCCTATGCCAAAGCTTGGGTGGCTTGTGTTGTCTCTTCCTAAGCTCATCAAAGGAAAGCTTCAACTTTATCGGCGATCTGGTGCAATTGGGTTGGCTCATCTCATGGTTCTTTTGTTCCACTTGTCAAGGGTGCAATAGAAACTGTGCGGATGGATTGTAGTGCCTGATACACCTCTTGAAGTTCACCCTTGATTCGGCTGAATACCTCCTCCTAGTTCGCTTCTTTGTTTTCTGCGATCTCGAGTGAAGCGTCATTCAACGCAGTGATTAAGAATTCGAATTCATCTGGGATGAGGGTAGTCTTAAACGTAGTCCTAGTGGCTTTATGTTTGTTCTAGGATGAAGGCTTCGATGGGGTAACCTTCATTCTCTTGGATGGATCCTCCTCCTCTCTAGGTAGAGTAACTTTGCCTTTTTTTTGGTCGACTTATATGCCACCTAACTCTCTACCATCATCTCCCTGCTCAGGTGAGATTGAACTGGTCTTCGTCGATGTGCTATGGACATCATGTACTTTGTCATCTTTCTTCGTCTTGCTTGGTACAGGTGTGTCCAACATAGTTTCAAGACTATCCACGTCGGACATCTCTACGGGGTCCCCTGGAACAACGAGGTCTATCGACCATTCCTTGGTAATATCCTCCAAGTCATCTTTTGTCAACTTGTAATATGACTGGAGTTGTTTTTTATACTCATCAACGCACGTTGTAATATAGGTGAAGTGGCAGTCCATGCTGAATTTCATTATGGGTCTAAACCTGTGAAGTGTGTTCGTGGTGATGCGTGGTCTAGAATGGATTGTGATCTTCAACTGGTTGTAATAGGCGTGGAAGACGACATTGGACTGCCACTTCTTTTTCATGTTGTTGGAATACCACAGCGTACACAAATTCGCGGCCAATGGTATGAAGGGTTCAATATCTGGAAAAGTGGCACCTTCTCGTAGCTCCCAGGAAATGAAAGCGATCAATATGAGAATCCAACTAAAGTGGAACTCATACCCTTGGTCTTGCGCTTCTCTGCAATCAATCTCTATTTGATTGACAAGGTATTGCACCTAGTTCATATGTAGTCCCTCTGCGCACTTCCCTGCGGGGTTGACCACGAATCTGGTTACTTGGGTTGGTATATTCTTGCGAACTAGTTTTCCTGTGATCAACTGACAGGAAACGCACACTGTGCCACTCTAGATAGAGTCTCCCTTTTATCCTTGCGTTCCCTTCTCGACATCACCATAAGTTTCTTTAATTCTCTGTGCTAATGCTCAGTCTGAGTTCTTTCTAGGGTAGAACTCTTGTGGGTCAGGGCCTTGCATACTAGGCCCTGCGATCTAATTGATCAAGGTCGGATCTACAATGATGCGTCGTTTCATCCATAGGTTTATGCCATGATAGCACGATAGTAGTAAATTTACCCATGCATTCACCTCCTGATGTCGTCCGAACTATGGAATCTTCATCGCATTGAGCAGCATGGACTGCGCGAGGTTTTGGGTCCATGACTGCGAGATGATATTGGAATTCTTTCCTTTAGTCCTGGTTAGATACTTGTGTGGGGAAAGCATGCTGCAATACTTCTGGTCACCAAGGTTGAAGTTGCTAAACTTCAATGCTGCGAGCTTATCTTGGTCAACACGAATTGCGTGTACCCCTTTCGGAAGGTATACAGTGATCAAAGTATACCTGAAGTCTTGAGGGACATTGTCACAGTCGATGGCACCGCTGAGAAGTGGTAGGTAAGACGACAGAATGCACAGAATAAGCTTGGCATTCGCAATTTCATCTCTATGCTTTGTTCTTGTCTTTGTCATGGTTCTGGAAGTTCCTAATCCATGAGTAGTTGAGGGAGAATCTTGGAATCCTCCTATTGATGATGTTTGCACACTTGCAAACATCCTTCTTTTCGACATGACTCTCTCATTCATTAAGTCAATCAAAACTTCTTCGACTATTTTCTCTGCGGTGTTGAGCTCGTTCGACATACAACCTCAAGGTCAGTTAGATCAAGTGTGAGATGAATTTAGAGACTGCAAATACGGGAACAAGGCAATGATCACAGTGAAAAATAATCTTAGGCTACGGGCTCAAATTCTTAGTTAGCAAAAAATATTCTTGGTGCGTGGTGTGGCGGACTAAGTAAGAAACTTAGCAATGGTCTTCTCACAACTGGTATGAGGCATCATTAACTCATGCTCTGTCTGTTATGGTGTGGTCTGACGGTCTAGTGGTGAACCATCAATTCTTTTTGACCCGTTCAGAGCAACATTCGAATGGTTATATCGGCTTCCAACGACTATATTGCTTCACCTCGGCGAAGTGGCCTATGTCGTTGGTCTGATATATTGGCAAAGTTCAATTTCTACAATTTTTTCATTCTGTGAGGTTCCCTCTGAAATATTTTGTAGCCTATCGATCTCAGATCTCTTTTTACTTACCTTCCTAGCCTTCTTTCTAGTGAGATTTGTCTCAGTGATTCTTTTCCCTTTCTGATTCTTATTTTCCTTGGACATAGTCACTTCATGCTGCTGTGATTCTCTCCTAAGACTCAGGGGTAATACTTCTTCTATATTTGAGGCAGATACTGCAATCTTCTGTGAGTCCTCTAGTGCTCTTGTAGCTTTGACATCTGGGCTCTTGGTGGAAAATAACTTTGATTTGTTCTCATGTTCTTCAATCTGCGCGATCCTTCTAGTAATGAAATTTGTTAACTCTTGTCTCTGTTGTTCTAAAACCTTTTCTTCTTCCTTCTTTCTGTCTTGATCTCTCTCAATCCAAGGTTTTCCATGTAACATAATAAATGGGGCGTTGTCCTCAATAAACTTGATAATCTCAAAATATTACTCTGTCGAAATCCCATTAGCATTCATAGATATCTGAGTGAGCCTTCCACATAGGTTCACCAATTTTCCTTTGAGTAGCCCTATTCCTCTTAATGAAGGGATCATAGCAAGCTTTCCTATAGCTTCCCAAGTTCTCTCTTTCATAATGTTTACTGGTGTTTCTTCATCAAGAACACAGTTAACATCGAAGTCCCCTATTCTTACTTCGATGCATTATTTTTCTTTAAAGATCTCTGATAACCTAAAATGTCGGTGGTCGTTCAAGGTGTCTTTCATCTATAGTAATACCGTCTCGAATTCTTTCTAGAGATACCTTATGGTTTTCTTCATTCAGATTCATTCTTTCAAGCTTAGCAATCATTCTAGAGAAATCCAATACTTCATGGTCCAAAGCTTTGCAACAAAGACACCTAGATATTCCACTAGGGCATTCCTTAGCAAGATGTCCTGGTCTTCTGCAACTATAACATAGGTTTAATCCTCTCTTCCTTTTAAATGATCCCCAACCTTTTATGTACTGTGCACTAGGATCATGGTAACTAGCCTACAAAAATTTCTTTCTAGGATCCTGCATCCATTTGTTAGTCCAAACATTCTTTCTATGCATAGGTATAACATATATATCAATGTACTTATCAGATCTATTCATATCAATATTTCTTTCATCTATCATAGACCTAATTTTCAAGCTAGGACATAATCTATCAAACATACCTACATTAATACTCTAGAAACCAAAAAAATTCACTTATTTTACTTTTGTCAAGCACAAAGATTCTAGATCTAAATTTTTTTTACTATTCTTACCTTTATCAAAGCACATAGATTACTGATCTTACCTCTTTTTTGCAGATCTGACCTCTTTTCTTTAGAAACTTCCACTTTTACCTTTCTTAGAGCACAAAGTGTTTAGATCTCACTTATTTTCTTCATATATGTCCTTCCTTCTTTAGCACAACGATTTTTAGATCAAGTGGATTACTGCACACTAGGGAACAGATCCATGCACAGAGCTTCCACAGTTTGAGGACAAATATTTGCACAAAGCTTCTTCTTCCTCAGTTCCCAGCAATCACAGTTTCAGGTCCCGACAACGGAACCATTTGTTGGCACAGGGGCAGACCCAGGGTTCAACGCTACAACAGTGCACCAACAAAACCCTAACTACCGACCCTTTCGACAACACCTGAGAAGAAAATGTTGTCTCACCCAAGGTAGAGGCAAGGGTGGTTGCAAGGCTCAGGTGCCTGCAACCTTATATGGGACACAGGTCTGTGATTATATTTCTTACAGAAGACTTATCATTGATTATTCATCAATATTCAACCCTTATTATACTTTGCAGATAGCACAGAGCATCACAAAATTCACTTAGATCTAAGGTAATTTAGCACTTAGCAATAGTAAAACAGGTCAGATATAGTAGATCAGCACTAAGCATATTCATACATATCAAATCTACTATTCATATACATCTATTGAAGCACAAATCATAAATAAACCTATCTGAATATATCAAAGCACTTAGCCAAAGGAGAGATAAACACATCAAGTCAAGGTACAGAGAATAACACGTAGATTTAAGTGGTTCACCCCCACCCTGGGGCTACGTCCACCAACTCTTCTTCTTTATTAGCATCTCCAATAGATTACAGGCACAAATCAACCAAAAACCCTTCCTCGCATAGGATAGAAGATCTACGCAGCTCGCTAGATCCTTCTTCCTTGCGCTTACAACACAAATCCTTCTATAAATTCTACAACAGCTTTCACTTAGCTCTGTAAACCTTCTGCAGTCATGCACATAGCACTTACACAGACTATTATCATGTAGCTTACATCACATAGATAACCCCCCCCCCCTCTACTAGATGCCTAGATGTTTATTTATACATTACAAAAGTGGGCCTAAACTTGGGTAAACCCACGGGCCGACATCCCTTTCCCATTACATTGTCCCAAAAATAAAAAAGGAACTCGAAAGTGGGCCGAGATCCCTTGATCTCTGCTTCATTTGGCACTCCATCTTCCATAGGCTGTCGAAGTCCCAAAAACGGTCAAATATGACCAAGCAACTTCAAAACTTGGTCAAGGGTGAATAGTACCTTTTTGATATTTCCCTCCTTATGTAGATCAACCTCTTACCACATTTCTTTTGTTGTTGAGGTTTCCTTACTGGATATTCTCCTCATTTCCTCACATAACAAATATCCCACAATAGTTTCAAAATCAAAGGTATATGTTGTATTAAACTGCATAGTTGTGACCAGATAATCCCAAGACTCAGGAAATGAACACAATAGAGTAAATCCCTTGTCTTCATATTCAAACTTTACTTTCATAGCAGTTAATTGACAAATAAGAGTATTGAAAACATTTAAATGATCAACGATTTTCATACCTTCTTTCATCTTCAAGCTGTACAACTGCCTCTTCAGGAATATTCTGTTTGACAAGTTCTTTGTCATATACATACTTTCCAGTTTGGTCCACAAACCTATTGTTGTCTCCTCTTCAACGATGTTAAACAATACCTCATCTTCCAGACACAAACGAATAGTACTGAGATCTCTTGCATCCAAATCATCCCAGGCCTTGCATGTCATGCTTGCTGGTTTCTTTGTCTTTCCAGCCAACACCTGTTGTAGTCCTTGTTGCACAAGCAAATCCTACATCTTGAGTTTCCATAGCACAAATCTATTCTTACCATTGAATTTATCCAACTCAAACTTATAACTCTACACTTTTGCCATTAGCAGACACTTCCCAAAACAAAATCACAACTTCTAATAAACCATGATCTTATAATGAAGAAACAAGTTGGAATAAAAGGTTTAATCCAATATATATATATAATATATTTAGAAAACCTTTAAAAAATCCACTTCTTAACCAAAGGTATCCACCTCACCCTTTATTATATTATATCTCACATTAAAACACACCTCCACCTTTTTATATTATAAAACCCATAAGCATGTCGTAAGGCTCATGACCATATCCTTTTTTAATAAGACGAAAACCTTAAAAAAACTTTAGTTTATACCATCCATGCAAATATCATGCAAACTTTGATTTTTTATGATCGAAACTCCTTAATGGGTGTAAGGGGAGCGCTATCTTGGAAATCAATGCTCCATTACTATGGATGGGGGAGTGCTAGTTTGAACTATCAGAGCTCCTTAAGTGTGGATGGGGGAGCGTCGATGTGTCAATGCTCTATGGTGCAGAAACTGTGCCCGTCGATTTCCCGAAAATTGGTATTTCTTAAGTGTGAGAGAATCGACGCGCCTCTAATACTATCTAGGGAGCACTAATGACTTGAGACACAAGATCACATCTCTTTCTCTCTCCAGAGTCATGCATGCAATTTTCCTTGGCTCACCTTACCTATTTAATTCTCCTAAGCTCCAATACCACTTGTTGGGAAGCGAAAGCAAAACATAGCATAAAACTAGAGCATAATAAATCAATATTAAACATGCATTAAACCAATAATTGCAAACACACAATTGACCCAATGATTTATGTGGAAACCCAAATCGGGAAAAAACCATGGCAATGATTATCGGTCTTCTTCTATTCAAGGGAGAATTATAGTATCCAACCCAAGCATACAACCATCATCTCCTCACACAATGTACTCGCTTTCACTCGCAATGTCCTCCCATTCACATTGTCCTCTACCTCTATGGGTCTTCTCGTATATATAACATCTATCACTCAGTTACACCGACTGATCATGAATAGATAACATAGTTACATGAAAAGTTCATAAGTAGATTGCATGCACGCGCATGTGCATGTGCATCTGCATCTGCATGTGACCGCATGGGAAAATTCATTGGCATGTTTCCAACAAAATCTTCCTTCACAATACCAATAATGCACCACTCAATACAAATGGTGCTCAGCTATGGTGAATACTAATAATGCACCACTCAATACAAATGGTGCTTAGTTATGGTGAATACTAATGGTTCATATTTTAGTTATCATCTCTTTCCATCTATTATGAATTTAACACCATGAGAAAATAATGGAAACAATCACTACTTGGAAAAAAAAATAATGAAAAAGATCATTTTAAATTGTTATTCACTTTCAAACAAAAATAATGGAAATAATCACTAATTGAAAAATAACGAAAAAAAATCAATTTAAAATTGTCATCTTGGTAATTAAAAGGTTTGGGTGAAGTGGAAAAAAATAAAAAAATAATAATAATAATAATATTTTTTTAAATTAAATAATTATAAAAATTTGTAATAAAATAAATCATCATAAATTTATTTTAACTTTCAAACATTTAATTTAACTTTGAAACAAACACGAATAATAATGCTTAATTTAACCTTTAGTGACAAGTAAATAAACAAATGGAACATAAATGATGATCCTTAATTTAACCTTATAAAGTAATAGATAGTGACAAGTAAATAATTGAGACCAATATTACACAGAAATCTAAAGCCAGTAAAAAGATTTCAAAAGACCGAGCGACTGCACGATCTGGCAGAGAAGGGGAAAGTGTGGAATTCAATGATGTATTGTACGCAAAATATCAATTTCTATATATGTAGGAATTAATTTCACTGACGTTCGCATTGTCCCAGGGTTTGCAACGGCGAGGATCATTCTATTGATTTTCTCTAGGATAAGACAACCCTCTTTCTAGCCATCATCCACCCATCTGATCAATGTCATGGTGTTTATGACAACAAAAGTAATGTTTCTCGTTTGGGGGTTGAACACGTCTTTTTCTGGCTTCTTGTAGATTGTCGTATTCATTTCATTTGCAGGTATATCTCCTTTTTTTTGGCTTCTTGTAGCTCGTAGTCTTCATTTGCAGCCATATCTCATTTCAGTGACCTGCTCTTTCAAAACCCATATGGATTTTGTGTGTGTGAATTGAGATTGATCCTCTGTGCATTAGAATGTGTGTTATTTTTTCTAGTTTGATTATGCTATTGGGTGGGCGGAAGAGAATGAGTTTATGCATATTTTTTGATGTTTTAAATTTAATTTTTGAGAATGTCACACAGCTAACACCACCGATCATTAACAAGATTGAAACATCATGTGTCAGACAAGAACATAGGGATGATCATGATGTTATCCACAATTGTTAATCTGTTTATATGCACATGAGTTAATCCCCTCTTGGAAAGGGGGAATCAGATGCTTGAAATGCAGTCAATAATAGAAAAGGGCCCAACAATCAATCATAGGATGAAATTATTATCTCACTCCTTTGGGATTGACATTGCCCTAATTGGTTCATTATTTTCCTCTCCTCACAGTCTTCATATTTGGAGCTAGGATCAAGGTGTGGACGCTCCCATATCTTATAATAGTATTATTAGGTGATGCCCAAAATGTGCCATAGAGCAGAGGGATGTAGAGACTTCACTCTTTTGAATCATTGATTCAAGAAGGATTTTATAAGCACTTATTTCTTTCATTGCCTCAAAAGGTAGGTCGACTGAAGGGTTTCTCAAGACCCAATATATTATCTCTCTTATCAAATTATCAGGAGAGGGGAGATAGTTGTGACTGAACCCCCGATGGAAGGAACATGACTGAGAGCTAGAGGACCCTAGATGACTGCTTAGAAAGAAATACCTACCTACGAAGGGGGAGTGAAGCAAATTTGTAATGCATCTAATTGTGTCAATGAAACATTTCATGAAGGAAAACCATACCACCCACCCAACCTCGCAGAGGGAATCATGTGTCAGAATGTCATCCTCATGTTGAGTTCATACACAAAAACAACATGGTCTAAATGTAGAGTGCTCATTTTGGGAACGATGTTAGCTTAGCGAGTCAGAACTCTCATCTTCTGGTACTTCTGAACAGCCTCAACACCGACGAACACAAGATTCTCTTCAATGGAAGGATAGATGAATTTCACATGCCTACATGTGCTACGAGAAACACACCATATGCAGTAGATACTCTAAAGTTGATAAATCAATCAGAACATTCAACCATGAGATTGAGCATGCTAGATTTCAAAATCAAGGTGAATGAAAGGAGAGCATAATTCTACCAATTCTTCTACTGGGAAGGATGTTGCTTCCACTGGATGAGGATCTATGAAAAAGAGAATTCATGTGAGGAATCAACACCTTTACCTTGTGTTGAAAAAAACATTCCTTTCTATAGACCTCTTTTATGCATATATCTATAACTAGTTATTTTTATGCATATGTTCAATATCCTCATGGTTGGTGGTTGGATCTTGCCCACCCACTAAAACAAAACCTACTTAGACATATTTTTACAACTTTGTTTTCTAAAAAATTATTAAATAATGATATAGAGAAAAAATCGCAAAAACAAGAGCTTCATCAAGACAAAAACTCTATTTACCAAAACACACTCACTGTGCTCCAGACATGCATTTGTCTTGGTTCTCTGATTTTCTCATAACATATTCTTTCTCAGGTTCAACACCTGAGAATTTAGGAGCACCACCTCTTTGGGTAGACTCAAATTCCATTTCATGGCTATGCTCGTAATCTATCTGGTGTTCCCCTTCCATTGAATTTCTTGCAATTATGGCATCAATATGAGTTGTTCTCGCAAAGAAAGTATTTTGCATTTAAGATATTGAGTTGCTTGTCTCAAATTGTTGATTGATATATCTATCTTCTTTTGAAATTCAAGAGTGAGAGGATGATGGACTCCACAAGAAGGTCAAGGGATGACCAGGATGATGAGATGATGAAAAATCACGTTAAGAAGGCCCATTCTCAGACAAGAAGGATGGAGGAAGACATGAAGATGATGAATCAGAATGAGGATACAATCAAAGAGAAACCTATGCATGTAGAGGTGGTGAATACAATAGAATGCATCGACTGTAGTGTGATCCTATAGGGTAACCATACATGTAAAGGAATTGAAGACAACAAAATGCATCGAGTGTAGTGTGAGCCTGCAGGGTAACCATGCATGTAAAGACGATGAAGATAGCCTAATGCATCGAATGAAGTGTGAGAATGGAGGGTAACCAATGATATAATTGAGTTTTAATAATTTTTTAAATGAATTATAAAATTTGTCAAATAGGAAAACAATATTTTCCTCCACCCAGATTATTTAGTCCCATCATTATGGTGTGAGCCAATAAAATGCGAATAATTTTTTTTTTAAATTGAAAAAAATGATTTTTAATTTTAATAAATCATAATTAAAAAAAAAATTCCAAAACATTGATAAGACCTATAAAATCTTACCAAAACAGACCTATTAATATTTGAGAATGCACCCACTAATAAGGAGTCAACGGTAGTTGACTTCATACGAAAATCTATAGCCCCTTGGCGGGCCATGGAATAAAAAGAGTTATGAAAGTCCTTTATTTTATAGAGATGAATTATTTTGTGAAGATGGATTTGGCAATTTTATATAGAATAAGAGGTATGAAAGTCCTTTTTTTATTTTACAGAGTTCTATTGTTTTGTGAAGATGGATTTGGTGGAGTATTTTGAAAAACATTTACAAGAAATTTATAAAATTAAAATTAAGAAAATTAAGTACAAATTCCTTACTCTCATTTACATGTCATATTTGTTGCAATGGCTTAATATCCCTTTGAGGGTTAAGAGACACTCAAATCCGGCCATCCTTAACCCCTATTCAGGATAAGAGGCACTCAAATCCGACCATTCTTAATCGGATTGCAAGTTCACTTTTCATATTTTGGCATTCCAATTCCTTTTGTTTCAACTTGATTCTGAACATAGTAAATAGATTGATTACCACAATAAAATCAAGATCTTAGTAATAATGGCCTCTTGGCTAGCTGGTCTACGAAATAGTTTTTTTCGCCAGAATACGAAAATATAAATTTACATGAATCACTATTTTTTGTTGTTCAGAATCCATTTTTGAATGCAGAAATGGATTCAACATGCTGAAAAACTCCTAGGACACTCATATTTTACAAAAGCAATCACTCAAATTTATGAATCCAACAATTTCTCACTGGATATCGGGAAAATATCCCTGAAAAAAATCTTCATTTCATAGAATCTTTAGCCTACGGCTATAATTTGTTAGTTGTTCATTTTGAAACATGTATAGCCCTTGAATATATTAATATATTTTGGATACATTTTATAATTTTTGAAGTTTTACCTTCGCTTACGTATTTAAAAAAATTTGAATTATTGTAAATAGTATCAAAATAATTACTTAAGATATTAAATGGTATTATTAATTGATTTTCTTCGATTTAGTGGGAGTGTAGATTCCAACACTATGTATCCTATTTTTTTTAGTCCAATGGTAGTCCACCATGCATCAAACTTTATTTATATTTTATTCTGAAAACCTCTTGCACAACCATCCTTCTAACTTGTGCTCAAACCTCTATGGTGAACAATGAAAAAAGGTGATGGAAAACATCCTAAGGCCCCTGGCTTAAATAGCACCTATTATGACACAAATTTCATCCACCTACGACACTTATGTGAATTTTCTTAAATATACCTTACCAATCCATGAAAAATAATATAGGATAGCCTAATCATGCACCCAATGAAGAAGTTAACCCATCATCTAGGGAAAAAAAGAACTGTAGAACAAGTGTGTGGGTATTCCTTTAATATACATGTAGTCTTTATTTTAGTGTGATTGAAACAAGTTTCATAGCCCATTAAATTCCCAAGTCACTTCAAGATCCTAGTGGATCAAGGGAAGCACATACCTCTCAAATTATCCACCCAATGAATGAGTACAAGCCCATACTACTTGTAAATGAAATCACATGGGTGAGGCATGGGTCAAGATTTGACTCCGACTCCAATGTCCATATGTTTCACCTCAATGAAAATATATAAATGACATATTCTATCCTCCATTTTCTAGAAGTAGTTGCATTTTAAGGTTATGCATCCAACATTACACTAGAGAGACACTTGTTTCGATCCACCTTTCTTGAGTTCCCTTATCCTCATGCTACCCAAATTTCCTCATGTCATGACAAAAGGGGAAGTGAGGTGGGTTTTGTGCGACATCATAGAGAAAACCCATCAAAGGAAGCAAAGAAAACTCCCAGAAAGAGAGTTTGCAAACCACTTATGTAGCTCCCCTCAAGTGATATAATTCTTGTTTTGAATGCCTTCCCATTAGATAAATACAAATAATTTATTCTCTCCCCAAACAAAAAAAAGGAGATTTGAAAGAATATGGGTGGGTGCAAGCCAATCATGGTCTCTCATGACACATTAGTGGCAATGCAAACATGGAAAAACAACAATATGTTAACTTAGAGAGATTATTCAAGGTACTTTTACAATGAATTTGAATATGGCATAAAAGGATGAAATGTAAGAAATTGAATTAGCATTCCAAATATATATACTTTTATTTATAGAATTTGTGAATAATATGTGAAATTTGAGTTTTTCTAACAGTGGTATGCTATTTTATAAGAGAAATATAATGCATATGTTTTTGTTAGTGTGGTGATCAATACCTTAATGATGGAATTTCCTTAAAAAAATGTATAATTGTAGAGAACCCATTGTTCTACTGGGGCATAATTTTTCCAAATTTATAATCTTAAGTTTATATTTTTTTAAATTATGAATGTCATTATATCCTTGAAATTACAAGGTCTTCTGTTAGTGCAGGGTACAAGGGTCATAACAGTATCAAACAATTTATTTTTTGAGATTGTAGATCTGAATCTCTTCTAGTGTGACATATAACTTATTTTTAAAATGGTTAAGCTGGTAAAAAGTTACATCAGAAATAAAAGAGGTGCATATTCTAGGATTATGATATATGTCAAGACAAAAATATATAAAAATAGTAAAAAATATTATTATCATTTTTAAATTATATATTTGGAATATGCATAGTCAACTCTATATTTGTTTGTAGTTTCAACGAAAATGAATTTGTGTAGTGTATAGACAAATAACATAAAAATATATATATGTTGAGAGGTATTCATAAAAATTGAGGTTTTATTGTATTTGCACACCAAACCACTAGGTTTCTCATCCTAAACCTAAATCTCTGGCCACCAACACAACAAAAATGTATGTTAGAGTGGTCACTCTTGGTAAAAAAAAATGAAATTAAGAGAACATGCATGCACTCTAGAATGTGCACATGCTCTAGAATGCACACATGTTCTAGGAAATAACACACGCTCTAGGGACACACACACATTCTAGGAACACATGTGCATTCTAGATTGTGTACATGCTCCAATTCCTAAGTCTTCCTCTTCTAACCTCCCTTTGATTCTATTTCCCTTATGGTTACCTTTATTTTTTTACATATTTATAGGTACATCATAATCATGTTAGAATATGTTGTAGGCACATCATGAGTAATCCATCTCTCCATACTATTGATTTCACTCACCCTAGTGTTACATCACGCCAGACCATCTTTCCCTACCTCCCTATAACCCTCTCTCTCTCTCCCTCCCTCCCTTTATCTTCCCCTCTCTCTCTTGATCACTCACTTTCTATCTCCCCCTCTCCCCCTTATCTTCCACTCTCTCCATATTTACCTCTATCTCTCCCCGATTCCTCCCCCTCATATCTCTCTTTAAATATCTCCCTCTCTCCCTCCATCTATATATCTCTCTACGCCACTCACTCTCCCCAAACTCTCTCCATATTCCTCTCTCTCCCTCCCTCGATCCCTCTCCCCCTCCTTGCCTAAATACCTCCCTCACTCCCCCCTCTCCCACTTTAACACTCTCTTTCCCTCCCTTCATCTCGCCTTCCCTCTCTCTCTCTCTCCATCATTTTACCTCCCTCTTCTTCTCTCTATATCCCATTCTCTTCCTCTCTCATTATCCTCGTCTCTCCCTCTCTCCCCCTTACTCTCTTCCCTTCCTCTCTCTCTCTCTTTCTATCTCCTTATATCTAATTCCATCCCCCCTCTCCCCACTCCATATATCTCACTTGATCATTCGCTTGATCGCTCTGCATATTTCCCTTCCCCCTATATTTCCCTCTCTACCCCTCTCTCCATGTCTCCCGATATCCCTCTTTCCATATCTCTCTCTATCCTCCACTATCCCCCCCCCC
>ML780776.1:427204-497050 GCA_009831015.1 Picea engelmannii | reverse complement strand
TATATTATTATTCCTCTCCACCTTCCTCCCTCTCCCACCCTCTAATTATATCTCTCTCCATCGCTTGATTCCTTCATATCTCCCTCTTTCTCTCTACCTCATACATATTTCTCTCTCTCTCTCTCTCTCTCTCTCTCTCTCTCTCCATATCACTCTACAGCTCTCTCATTCTCTCTATTTCTCCCTCTCTTTTGTCTATTTCTCCCTCCCTCTCCCCCCCCTCTCTTTCCTACATCTACCACTCTCTCCCCCTCACTTTGTATCCCATTTCATTTCTCACTCCCTCTCTCTTTCTCACTCCCCCTTTCTATTCCCCCCTCTCTCTCTCTCGGGCCCTGACCTTATCTCTCTTCCTTGAAAGGAAAACATTTTGTAGCAGAGTTTTTTATGGAAACTCCTAGAAAAAATTATCGCTTCTCCATTTATAGAAGAGGTTGTTAGAGGAGAAAAGTGGTCAAAGGTTTTAGCATAGTTTTTTTTGGTGGTGTTCCTATCAAGTAAATATGCACCAATGCACAGATTAGAAAAATTCCCCGGTGATTTAAAATTAAGGTGCACCGTTATCCACTATTAACAAAAAAATAACACACCAAACAAAGTGACTTTGTTCACGTGCATATTACTCCCCGACGTGTCCAAAATATTTGTTTCACCTTGGAAGTTGGTGCATCCTGTGAATTTACAATATGCCTCACTGACAATGTGTATATGATAAATAAAGGCATCGATGTCGTTAATGGAATGGAACCACTAAAATGTCGAAAAAGTAACATAGCGGTGCATTTTTGGAACACCCCGTAAATGGTGCATTATAATATACAATGGATCAGTTAACAAAAATATCATGCTCTAAGACAAATGGATCACCAATTAATTCTATTAACCTATTGTAGTTCCCATTTTATAGAAAAAAAAATGGTCTTTTGATGCATCAAATCCCAAAAAATGCATTATTGTTGTGTATTGTAAGGCACAAGACAAAATATATAATAATTTACCATAAAGATTCATTGTGGTCGGTCAAAGCGAAGATCAAAGTATTGGTACATTTAAAAAGTCACCATATTATAAGTATGTGGTATCCAGGTAATTTGCTCACTTCATACTCCTTGCAAGTGATGAAATATTTACTCATGTATCACTATTTTATCAGATCTAGTACCTATTTATTTAGGTTTGTGAGACTAGATTTTTGACATATAGTAGCATAGAAAAATTTCCAACTCTAAATGCATGTGGGACTTCCTAATTTATTTATAGTGAAGATATGAAACATAGATATATGAAAATAAAAAAATTTGGATTGTTGTTTGAATCTAGCCTTTTTTTGGGTACGACAATGGTTCTTTTGGAAGTTGGGTACTATGCTGGAGGGTATTTATTCATATATTGTGTCCTAATGTAGATATTAGGATAGATGTATCATATCTGAGACAATGGAGGATAGGCCTATGCCACACAAAAATATCCCCTGGGAAAATACAAAGGAAGAATGCAATCCATACTCCACAACATTTGTTTATTTGTTGATTTGGTGGGCCAATTTTTTAGTTTTATATGAAGCTAGGGTTTTATTTAAGTCAATGAATTAATTTTTTAAACCTTTTTTGGATATATAGGTCATGTACTACTTCATTCATTTTAGGGTTTATAGTTCACGTGACCATTAGAGAAATTAAACTTTAGTGTTATAAACCGGAACTCATTTGTCTTTTTTTAATGGGTTATGTGCTCCTAGTTTTGGGTGTATTTAAGTTCCAATGTAAAATGGGGTATTTATGTAATTGGATATATCCCTTTTTCGTGTACATCCAAGACCGTTTTATATATTATTCTTAGGGTTTTGATGCTTACCAAAAAACATTGTTGATTCCCATATTTTACATCTATTGTTGTCGTATCTTGATCAAATGTGTTTTATCTATTGTTACTTTATTTAATTATTAAAGTGGCTTGTAGATATGGATTGGAAAATTATATTATTTTTTATCTATCTTTATGCTTTCAAATTGGAAAAAAATGGAGGAATCGTCTTGCAAGGTCATTTTAGTGGCAGGCCTAGTTTCAAAAATTGGGGTCTAGAATGTTCGAAACCCATTTTAAGGTATTAAATGGAATTTGGGGTGGAGTTTGCGCACACACATTTCATGGTGTTCTAAACTCCAATACCTTTCCAACAGTGCATACCATGCATTATCCAAAGCTTGTATGCAAATTTTATGCCTCTTAAAAGATGACTTATCATGTTGACCACCATGGTATCATAGGATGCCACGTCAACCCTAGTTAGTCATGCATATGGAGATAACCACGTGGGGAATTTAAAAGATATTATAGAAGCTCCAAAAACTCATCACAATTGAGGGTAGAGGATTTAAAAACTCTAACCCTAGACTACTATCGGGAAATGTTAATTACTAAGCCGCTTGGAGGATAAGGGGTTTCATTCTATGTTATTGTATTTTGTTCCAAACCATAGCAGAAAAACAGGGACTGGGAAAATTAGAGAGAACAACAAAGGGTTTTAATTTTTTGTCTCATCCTAATAGGCCATAGTTCTCGGGTAACTCCATAGAGATTATCGTCTCCTTTGTACTCGCATTATTTCCATACCATAGAAAACATATCACAACAACTCATATTATAGCTGGGTTTCCTCCTGTCAAGGTTTCCCACAGAAAAAATATATTTTATTTTGTAAATGTTGTCTTATTGTATCTATCTGTTTTATGGATAAGCAAAAAATAAATCACTAAAGATTTGGGAATCTAAAGTAATTTAACCTTGATATTGTAGATTTCATTTTTATTTATCAGATTGTTTTTGATGAACTATTCCAGTGGAATATCCACTAAGTTTTACAGATCATATTAGTATCAAGGAAGGATTTATTTTAGGTCTTTGTGGGAAGTTGGAGGATCTAGGAACAGACTTAATGGTAAGTTGCATAAACCCTAGCTATGATAGATGAATTTGTTCATAACAACCCTAGAGAATATCAAGGATGATTTTAAGGATGGAAATTTATTTTAAAATGTAGAAACCTTGACGAATCTTAATAATCCTTCATATGAAAACTATAAATGTTTGGCGATATTTTTGTAAAAATATTCAAATTTCTAAGGATTTTATATAGTTTGTATAACATTTTTATGATTTTTTAGGTAAAATAATTTTATCCTATAGAATTTGGGCGATTCATTTTTAGAATAGTAAATATTTTTTTGGGAAAAACCATGGAAAATTAGCCCATGAGAGAAATTTAGCCCCTAAAATCATCCTTTCTCGAGATCTAGTAGAAGAGAGATTTGGGAGGCTAGAATCATAGGAAAATGATATCAACTTCAATATGAACCTCCTCATGGAGTCTCTAGAAAGAAAATTCAGACACTTTAGAGATGATGGAGGATCTAACTCAGAGATTAGGTTTGAGGGGAAATTGGGAGATCGAGAAGGCCAAAGAAAGGAGTCATGGAAAGAACGTGAGAAAGAGAAATTGATTTCAAGTGACATTAACCATTCATAATTCCTATTTAATATGGAAGTGAAAGTGGACATACAGATATACCAAGGTCAGATCGATTCATCATAATGGAATCATTGGTTACAACAACTACAAGTTTATTGTAGAATTCAACATATAGATGAGGAGTAAAATATTTCATTTTCTGGATTGAAGTTAGACGAAAATGGTTTAACCTTGTGAGAAATTCACACACAGACACTTATGCTAGAGGGTGATCCAACAGTAACTAAGTGGGAGGATTTTAAAACCATCATTAATTCCAAGTTCTATCATATTGGGTGTGTAGAGGAACAATGCATCCATTTTCATTACTTCAGGAAAAGGTAGGAGCAGAGTGTACAAGAGTACACCATTGAGTTCAAAAATATGGCCATCATGTTGCATATCTCTCCCAATAATCGAGATGTACTCATCAAGTATCTAGGGGGTATACATAGTAATATTTGAAATAAATTGATTTTTTTCAAGCCAAGGAAAATAGACAAGGCATGTGTATAGGCATAGTGTCTGGAACACACAAGTCATAAGGTCATAAGAACAAATAAAACAAGGAACTCCTTTCCAAAACTCCATCTCCTTTACCCAATTCTGGTAACACTTAAAAAGGATTCCTCCTCCCCAATTCCTCTTTAGTTTAAGTTACTTTATGATGGAATTACATATGTATTTTGTAAATAGGCAATCAACCATCAGATGATTCAAATTTTCATCCTTTTATCCACACACACATATATGCTAGGACCAATCATACCTCTTTTTGTCAAATTATCCCAAGTAAGAATTTTATTTTCAAACATTAATCAACAGAATAATTTAACTTTTAATGGTAACTTCCACTTCCAAATCTATATGTACCATTCATTTTGAAAACCCTCATTGTCATCTAGAATTTTTACTTCACAGGATTTCTTTGCATTTACTTGTCCTTCTTTGGTATTCCAAGACCACAATAACGTATCATTTTTTGCATTTAATTCAAAGCCAAATCCATCTAAGACTTTTAAAAATAAATCCCATTCCTCTTTTTGTTCTCCAGCTAGACCAATATTCTCTTCATTTTTCCATCTTGAAGATTTTTGGTCCTTAGTTACAAGAAGTCCTACCTGTGCTAGAAATTGTATGCCAATTGAATGCAGAGTACTTGTTAAATTATTTGAGAATTTAAAGTATGATTGTGTCACAATCATTGGATCCTCTCCTATCCTAATATACCATCCATTTCCCAGATTCTAAGCAAGCCAATCAGTGATGATAGGTAAATAGGTTGTTAGTGCTCTCTAGCAATTTGACATACCAAACCAACTTTTCCTCCCTTCCCTAAACCACTCAATAAATTTTTTATTTTTCAAATACTTATTATGTACCACTTCATGCCAGAGACCAGGAACCATAAGGAATATCCACAGACTCTTTGTTTCCAATGCTTTTCCAAACAAGAAAATATTTTTTAAACCCCATCCTCCTTTCTTCTTTGGTTTGACAATTCTTTTCCAGTTTACCAAGTGTATACTTTCTTTTTCTTTTTTCCCGTTCCATAAGAAACTAAACATCTTTCTTCTAACTTTATTTAAAATACTTTTAGGAATATTTGTCAATGATAGCCAGTAAACATGTATACTTTCTAATACTAATTTTACAAGTGTTACTCTTCCCGCTAAAGTAAGCCATCTATGACTCCAATTCAAGATTATTTTTTCTATTTTTTCTACAGCCAGCTTCAGTCGGCCAAATTATAGAAGTTTGGTTTAATAAAGAACCCCAAATACTTAAAGCCAACTTCAATTGATTTAACTTCAAATGGAAGAATATATTTTAACACTAAGAGCTCCTCCCCTGTCCATCCTGCTTCAAGGAATAGTGACTTCTGTGAACTGAAGGACATCCCCGTCGCATTACAAAACAAATCAAGTGCCTCATTTAATACTTTCCATTCCGTGAGATATATGTTCCCAAACAACAATACATCATCCACAAATAGTAAATGAGTAATTTTGATTCCCTTTGCAACTAAAACACCTTCAATTTTTCCTTCTTTAACGAGCTTCAGAATGATTATACTCAATCCTTCCACAATAAGTAAAAACAATAATTGAGACAGGGGGCATCCTTGCCTCAATACTATTGTAATTTTGAAAAATCATAAGGGATTCCATTTATTAAGACATAAATTTTCAAAATTTACACACCCCATTATCCAATCAGTTGCTTTTAGACTCGGGCCAATCTAAAGTAAGACTAGCCTTAGATATCCCCAATCCACCCTATCATAAGCCTTCATCATATCAAGTTTTAGGACCAAATATTTTTTTATTTTAATCTTTATATTGTCCAGGGCTTCCTGTGCCACTCCTATGACATTTGTAATTTGTCTACCCTCCAAAAATCCAAACTATTCCTTTGAAATACTTGTTGAAAGAGAGGATTTGATTCTATCAACAATATGTTTTGTAATAATCTTGAAACTCAAACTACAAAGTAATATTGGTCTAAATCATTCAAAAGTATCGAGCTTGTAACTATTCAGGATAAGTGATATAAATTTATCATTCATAGCTCCTTAAACCTTACCTTTCAGTCTAGATTCTTCCACCACAACCAACAATTCAGGCCCCTAAAGATAAAAAAAAAAGACAAAAAAAATCCGATAGTCCAACCATCTGGCCTAGGACTTTTTGATGCAGCTGAACCTTTTAGAGTTGATAGTACTTCGAATATTTTAATCGGATCAGAAATTCTAAGACCCTCTTCCTCATAGAAAATCCTAGGATAGGCTCTAATAATTGCCAATTGGTTTTAAATAGAGAGATTCTCTTGAGTTTTAAAGATGTTATGAAAGTATCCAATGGCTTCCTTTTTTAAAGCCTAATGGCTTGTAATGTTGGAACCATCCTCCTTTTTAATATCACATATGGAATTTGGTTGTTTTATATAACTTGCATATGCATGGAAAAACTTTGTATTCATGTCTCCTCATGCAAGCCAATTGATCCTACTCTTTTGTCGCCAAGTTTCCTCCTCCTTCTTTAAAAGAAATAGTTTTCTTTTTTCTTTCTCTAAGACCAATACTTTTTCTTCATCCTTCTCAAAAACCCTAGGAAATTCAAAGTAAAGGATATCTAAGTTTGTCTCTAGTTGAGTTAATTCCTCCTTTGCCAATTGTTTTTTATTCCTATCCCACTCAATGACCAAAGACTTTAGTAATTTTAGTTTTTGTACTAGGGAGTCCATTGGGGTTATATTCTTTGTATCCATGATCCTGTTCTAATTCAATCTCACTAGATTCACAAAATTTGCTTCATCTAACCATAAATAATTGAATTTAAAAGGATAAATGATATTTTCTTGTTCTTGATCCAATTCCAAAATCACTGGCATGTGATCGGAAATCTTAACATTTACCACCCAAGACCTATATCTTATCCATGAAAATGCTAGCTCCTTATGAATTAAAAAATGGTTCAATATCTTAGTAATATGATGTTGTTCAGCTCTTCCATTCCTCCAAGTTGGGAGAAAATTTACCGGTTCTATATCAACTACTCCTTCTTCTTGGAGCATTTGGCTAAAGTATGAAGTCATTGGATTAGATCTAGGATGAGAGACCCACACTTCTATATTTGAAATAATAAATTTTAAGTCACCTCCCATAATTAAGTTGTGTTCTTTGAGTAATCCATCCAACTTTATCTTTTCCTAGAATTCTTCTCTATTTCCATAGGGGTCATAGTGGTTTATCTAATTCATACTTTTCTTTAAATCCTTTACAATTCCTTCCAATAATATCCCTGTAGGAGTCAAAAAATCATTAAAATCATCTCTCCTCGTATTCCATGCAGATAATAGACCTCTCGATAATCCTATTGAATCCACCCCACCTAATTTCCATGTGGGTAAATGTTTTGCAATATTTCCCTCGCTTTGTGTTCACTAACCATAGTTTCTTGGATAAATAGTATGTCTAGCTTTACCATTCTAAAATCCATTTGAGGGATAAGCACTTGGGACAACCCATGACTCCTCTTACATTTAGTGAGACCACAATCATTTTTTAACCCTTTATTGGGATTTCTAAGCTTTAAGCACTCTTGGTCCTTCCAAGACCCACAATCTTGTTGAAGAAATTTTCTCCTTCTCCTTTCCTAACTTTCTAGCACTTCTTGTTTTTAACGGGGAAAAATAATTTTCCAGACCTCTAAATACATCTCCTTTCAAATTTGATAGATCACTCAAAATACTACAAACTACTTCACCTTCTTTCTTCACATATTTCTTATCCTTTAAAGAGNCCCCCCCCCCCCCCCCTCCCCCAAGTAGACCTGAAGGGGGGTACAATTTAGAACCTCTTTGTATGAGGGGATACATGTTAATAAGGAGTCATCAATTAGAGTTTGAACAAAAGGTTTTTCTTGAGTGTGTCCACCATGGATTTCCATAAGGACCTCCGCCTCCACCTTAGAAGTAGTGCCAATTTCAAGTTGTGGAAAATTCACTAACAATCGATCTAGGATAATATCTTTCCTTTTAGAACACAACTCCCCTTTTACCTCCCGGGTCTCTAAAATAGGCTTCATACACAGAGGAGAATTACAATCATCCCTACCACTAGAGTTGTTAGTTAAAGGCTTGTTGCAAGTGGTCTCATCACTAGATACAAACCCTTCTAGAACCCTTCCCGTCTCCTCGAGGAAATGCCTACCTTTCTATGGGTTTCAAAAACCTCCTTAATAACCCCCTTACAAACAGGCTCCAATAAAACCATGTTTTCGTCTAATGTTAGATCAGGGAAAACTGGCCCCTCGGGAATAACATGAGTAGACAACGAAAGGGGGTTTTCCAAAAAAAATTCTCCTCAAAAAATTTAAATCACACAGAGACAGTGAGGAAAATAGTGTAGGGATAAGATTTTTTAACTTACTAAGTAAAGAGTCGTTATCCATATTCAAAGAAGACAAGGCCCCTTCTTCACAGTTCATTGCAGTAAATATCGTTCGCCAGTGTGATTTCATCTCCATATCAGCCTCCAAGTCAAGGAAAAAGGTGGAATTTTCTTAAGGATATCGGGACAAGCTAGTTTCAGATGGCCCACTTCCTTATAGACCGAACACCTAAATGGGATACCTAGATAATCTAATCTTTGCAAGTAAATACAACTACGCCAGTCAATTTCCAGTTCCACTAGTATCCCTTGTTGTAGATCAAATTCGACCGAAATCGTACGAACCTACCTATCCTATCCTACAAGTACCCACAGGTCAACATGCAAAAATTTACCTAAAGAGTCTCCAATTTCGTTGAAATCCTCCAGATTCCAAAAAACTAGTGGGAAACCTGGTAATAATACCCAAGTGTGTCGAAATCTATTTTGTTCCTTCTATGGATTAAAGAGGTGAGTCCAGCGCTTCATTAAACTCTCGGAGTTAAACAACCAGACCCTTTCCAGGATTGACTCTTAATCTGCCATATCTTTAAACCTGAAGCAATACCACCCTCTAACTAAGACAATTATTTATGGCATATATCCCAGTACAGGTTTCTAGCTATCTTCAACCCATGTGATAATACCTTTGGGCAACATCGCCCAGTAACTAAACCGGCCAACCATTGCACATAAGGAGAGAGAAGTTACCTCTAGCAGGCCAACATCTCATCCCAGAACCATCGATGCCTTATTTTTCTTGGGTTTCCATGCCTTATTATCCCAAGTTTGCTTCACCTCCCCCTCAGACCATCTAATGACAGTTTTAGAATTTAGTCCCTCCTCCGGTCAGAAACACCTTAGTACCTGCTCACATTCCTTTGCATCTGAAAGCCCATTCATCCCTCCCAAAAAATTATTAGAACTTCGACACTCCTCTCTAATGTTAATCCCACCATCCGATGACCACAGGGAGGATAACCCAGAGCTATGTGGAGTGCTTGGTACCAATGGAAAAAAAAACCCTCACGACGCCTCCACATCGAAAAGTTTGTCGATGATCCCGATGGACCTCGTGTCCATCGATCGACCATCAAAATCAACACCTGTCAACTGGGATCTCCAATAGGTGTCATCCTATCAGAAGGAATTTAAAAGAGGGTATGGTTTACACATTTCCCACCTGTCCACTCTGAGGTATGCACGGTAATCATCGTCAGATTTATAAATACCTTCATGGCTCAACAAATCTTCATTCGCCAAGCCTGTGGCTAAAGCCATCTCATCTTCCTTCATAAGGTGTAAGAACCATCCCAATCAACCTTTACACAAGTTAGCACGCCTACCCAGGTACTAACCCCCACTTGACTTACCTCACACAGGGTCCCTCCCGTCGACTTATCGTCTCCCCTCACAAAACCAAAGATGTTCCATCTAGCCCACTGAGTAGGCCTTGGTACTCGAGACCTCAACCCTCCTAGTGTTCCACCTCGTCCCTCACACTTCAGATGCTATATTCCTTTTAGATGTGCATGTATCATAAGTTGAACCTTAACATAATGTTTAATGAAATCGCATTCATCTAGACGATTTAATTTTGGTCGCCATCTAACTTTTATCTTCTAAATATTTCTCATTCACATCATATATTCTCAATCACATCATAATATTCGTACCATGAGGTATGTATATCAAAGGGATATCAAAGAATAAGGTGGATAGCATGCCAACAAGAAGATTAACATACGATTTGAATGTTACTTATGTGATTTTTATAAAATTGTATGTTTATTGATTATTTCTTTCAAAACTAAAACTAAAAATAACTTTGCGGATATGTTTTTATTCGCTTATGCGTTGATTTTTTATATATTGTTTTTCATTAATAATTATTTTATTAATTATTTGTACACATATTTTTGTTAAAGTAAAAACCACCAAACTATCCTATGGCCAATCAATAACAACTTTTTGAAACAATCTCAATTAAATGGAGAAGGTTTTAGATTTACAATACTTTTCCTAACCTTGAATTATGGAAAACAATTTCAATTAATAAGTAACATGGTAATTATATGGCCAATCATTAACAAATTTGTGAAACAATCTCAATTAAATGGAGAAGGCAGTGAAAGCCACCAACCTACAATCCTATGGCCAAACATTGAAACAATTTGCAAAACAATCTCACTTAAATGGAGAAGGTTTTAGATTTACAATACTTTTGCTAACCTTAAATTATGGAAAACAATTTCAATTAACAAGTAACATGGTAATTATATGGCCAATCATTAACAACTTTGTGAAACAATCTCAATTAAATGGAGAAGGAAGTAAAATCCACCAAACTACAATCCTATGGCCAATCATTGAAACTATTTGCGAAACAATCTCAATTAAATGGAGAAGGTTTTAGATTTGCAATACTTTTGCTAACCTTAAATTATGGAAAACAATTTCAATTAAAAAGTAATATGGTGATTATGTTTGTATTAGTAATTGTAAATGAATCTAGATATGAGTTTTAAGTTATTTTGATAGTATATATATTCCTATGATATAAGTCATTTTGATAGTATAGTGATGCAGGAGCATCTCCCACATCAAGCAAGCCAGCGCGGAAGGGGAGGACAACTGGACAAGCGCCAGTACAAATTTTGAGTTTCTCTTGGATTTGATGTGCGAACATTAATGTGGGAATTTAATGGAGCGCACTTGTATAATGTAATGGACCTTGAGCGGATTTCTCTCGTCCTTAGTAGGCAGAAAGCATTTATAGGAGTTAATGTAAAGTAGATAGAATTTAATTCTAGACTAGACAGTTGTAGAGCATAAGAGGGAAACATGATATAGACACCCTCATTGTGCATTGTATCATTAGTTAGAAGCATTTGAGCAAGATCATGTAGAGAGCTGTGTAAGAACACCCATGTACAGATATTTGGATTAATAGAAGAGATTGATTCAAATTCATGGTTTTGTGTTGTTCTCTGTGTATTGATGCTGAATGATATCCTCATGAATGTTTGCTTCCTTTTATGCATTTGATTTATATGCTATGTATGTGATTTCATGTTGAGTTTGGAATCTGAAAGGAAGAAGGAATGAGTTTCAATTGTTTCTCTATTTGAGCCGGAGAATTCCTATAAGGAGTGCAGTTGAAGCGTCTGCAAGGAGTACGTTGATAGAGGGTTCAGATAGAGATAGCTTTTGTTCTCATTCACCCCAAAGGTGCAGTTGGGTACAAGAGCCATGCAAGGAGTGCGCAGGCCAAGCTAAGCCTCAGGGTTGCGAACCTGAGTGAATCATTGAGAGACTGCTGCTGCAGGAGTGCACAGAGTCGAAAGGATTCCACATTGGGAAGCGTTGAAAAGATGTCGCAAGGAGTGCGTGCAAGGGTTCTCTGAAAGCTCGAAGTTGGAGAACTTCAGAGGGAATTGAAGTCTCCAAAGGACGTGAAGGTCGTGGAGAAGTTCAGGAGGTATAGGACCTTCGAGTAATCGTCAAAGAGGTGCACAGGAAGTTTGTACTGAAAGGTGTTCAACAGGCTTGCAAGTTTGCGTGCAAGTGGATAAGTTTCGGGGAAGAACACTTGATCATTCGCAGGAATTATCAAGGGAGGAACGGACGGTCAAAATTCTCTGAGGAGATTTCATGAAGTTCCGTGAGCCGTTAGATCTTGTGGAGGTGCAAGGGAGATACGGTGTCATATTCTCTAAATGTTTGAAGCTCAAGAGGGACAGAGCCATTGATCCAAACCAACAAGGGTCGTTGGATCTATATGTATATCGTGTATCGGGGTTTCGTGGATCGAAGCTCTGAAATATTGCAACAAGCATTGCAATATTGTGATACGTGAAATCCCGACGAGTAGAAATATAGTGTGGGACCATAGCGGAGTCATCTAGTGGACATGTGGCACACCGTTCCAGAGTTTGGGGAAAGTAAAGTCCCGAAACAATCACATCAGGAGTCACAATATTGTGAACCCCGAAATGTCGATGAAGTAAAGGACCATTGAATAGTCAACCCGCGCATGCGTCGGAGTTTCGGCGTATCGGGCATCAGGAGTCGGGGATACAAGTTGTTTGATATTGCGAGTAGAAAAATCGCGATAGAAGAAATCTCGATAGGAGTAAGAAAAGATCAGCGTTGACTATTGTCGGGGTTCGGGGTTTTGAGAATCCAACACTCGACCATTGACCTCGCAATAGTCGCGAAGTCCGATTTCCCGATAAGAAAAAGGGAGATCGCGTGGAGAATTTTGTGGGTGCAGATTTCCCAATAGGAAAATAGAAGAACAATTGATTTCTTTGGGCCGAGAAGGAAGAGAAGATACTGTGAGCTGGCATAGACCTTCCGACCCATGGATTGTTAGGAAGGGTGTTGGCACCAAGTGGTATCAGAGCTCAGAAGAGTTCTTTGCTTTCTGTAGCAGAGAAGAGAATTCGCCATGCCACCCAGGAGAAGGGACATGCAGACACCCGATCCACTAGAGGATAGGGAAATGTCACGCAGAAGAGGCAGGCAGATGAAATATCCAGCTATGGAGAGACAAATGTGTGATCTACGAGATAGACTTGAAGACATGGAGACAGTGCAAAGGCATACAGCTAGTGCAGGGGATCTGAGTGATTCCGAAAGAAAGATTAAGGTTGAACATGAAGAAGAAGTTGCAGCGAAAGATGCATCAAACAAGCGTTTGATCAGAGCTATTGCCAGGATGGGTGCAAGAGCGAAGATGGACATTCCAGTTTATGAGGGAAACTTAGATGCAGAGGAGCTTCTAGACTAGATTAGAGCTCTAGACACATACTTCGACTATGAAGACGTCGAAGAAGACAAGAAAGTCAAGCATGTTGTCACATGCTTGAAGGGACATGTAGCATTGTGGTGGGATGAACTACAAGCTGACAGACGCTACAAGGGCAAGCAGAAGATTAAGAGTTGGGATCGAATGATAGCAAATATGAAGGCAAAATTCATCCCGAGAGACTATCAAATTACTTTTTTCAGGAGGATGCAAAACCTGAGACAAAAGCTAATGACAGTGAAGGAATACACTGAGGAATTCTATAAATTGAACATCAGGGTAGGTCATCGGGAGAGCGATGATAAGAAAGTTGCCAGATATATGAATGGCCTGAGATATGATATCTAGGATGAGATGAGCATGGTAACCATCCGAACTGTGGAAGATGCTTATCAGATGGCTCTGAAAGCTGAGGAGAAGCTGAGCCGAAAGAAAGGCCAGAGAGGGCGAGGCAGAAGTCATCCTAGAGGCAAGTTAGTTTCCCAGGACAGAAACCAGAAGCCCAAGGACGACTGGAAGAAACCTTAGATTCGCACAGAGAGAGGTGGAAGTTCACAGCGAGGGAAATATGTTGAACAGAGAGGATAGCATAATGAGCAAAGAGGGGATTATGCTGACAACAACACTTTTCCTTGTACCAGAGGTAGAGGAAGAGGAAGAGGTGGACTAATCACATTCTTCACATGTGGGAAGAATGGGCACAAGTATTAGGATTGTCCAGAGAAAAAGAAGGACATTGGAGAAGCTCACATCGCCGAAGCACAGAGGCAGGATGTTGAGGCAGAAGACGCCGGAAGATCGCTGATGATGCTAAAAGTCCTTTTGACACTCGAGAAGGAGGTGGAGAGTTCAGTCCAAAGGACCAGACTTTTCAGGACTGCTTGCAAGACCAATGATAGGGTATTCAAGGTCATCGTAGACAGTGGTAGCACGAATAATCACGTATCTACAGAGATGGTAGAGAAGCTATAGCTGGAGACGACTGATCATCCAAGCCCATACAGAGTTTCGTGGCTACAAAAAGGACACCAGGTAACTTTCACTGAACAATGCTTGGTTGAATTCAAGATAGGTGGATATAATGATAAAATTTTATGTGATGTCATTCCTATGGATGTTTTTCATCTATTGTTGGGTAGACCATGGAAATATGACAGGAATGTGATTCATGATGGGAGAATGAACACATACACCCTAGAGAAGAATGGGAGGACACACATGTTGCTTCCAATTAAGGATAAGGAGGTGAAACTGGGAGTAAGCAACACTGTACTTCTCATGAGTGGGAAGGAACTTCTTACAGAGGTGAAGAAGAAGGAGGATCCACAGTTTATTGTGGTCAGAAAACCGAGGATTGTTCTGACTAGCACAAGAGTGGATGATTTACCAGAAGAAATTCAGGAACTGATGGAAGAGTTCGCTGACATCATAGTGGATGAACTACCTCGTTCATTGCCACGGATCAGGAGAGTGAGTCATCATATTGATCTCATACCAGGAACCAGTTTTTCGAACAAAGACGCGTACAGGTTGACGCCGCAAGAGAATGAAGAGGTTAAAAGGCAAGTCCAGGATTTGATGGACAAAGGTTTGGTCAGAGAAAGCTTGAGTCCGTGTGCTATTCAAACAGTACTCAGTCCGAAGAAAGACGGAGGCTGGAGGATGTGTACTGATTCAAGGGCGATTAATAAGATAACCATCAGGTACAGATTTCCATTGCCAAGGATGGATGATCTAATGGATTGCTTGAGTGGAGCAAAATATTTTTCAAAGATTGATTTGAAAAGCGGATATCACCAGATTCGCATGAGAGAAGGTGATGAATGGAAGACAACATTCAAGACAAATGAGGGGTTGTATGAATGGCTTGTTATGCTGTTTGGCTTAACAAATGCGCCAAGTACCTTCATGAGGTTGATGAACGAAGTCCTGAGGGAGGTCATTGGGAAATTTTTCATTGTGTACTTGGATGACATACTGGTTTTCAGTAAATCAGTGGCAGAACACTTGAAGCATTTGGCTATAGTGATGCAGAAACTACAGCAGGAGAAGTTGTTGATAAATATGAATAAGTCCTCATTCATGAAGACATAGCTCATTTATTTGGGGTTTGTTATATCTGCAAATAAGTTGAGGATGGATCCAGATAAGGTGGAGGTAATCAAGAATTGGCCATCACCGAAGAATATATTTGAGGTGAGAAGTTTTCATGGATTGGCTAGTTTCTACCGAAAATTCATCAGGAATTTCAGTGGAATTAGCGCAGCGATGATGGATACAATGAAGAAAAGACATAAATATTTTCACTGGACTGAAGAAGCTGAGAAAAGTTTTAACCTGTTGAAGAGGAAGATTACGGAACAGCCGGTTTGGTGTTGCCGGATTTCCAGAAGACATTTCAGGTGAAATGTGATGCAAGCGGATTCGCAATCAGGGCAGTCTTGAGTCAGGAAGATAGGCCAATTGCATACTTCAGTGAGAAGCTGAATGAGGCAAAATTGAAGTACTCTACTTATGATAAGGAGTTTTATGCTATTATATAGGCATTGAAGAAATGGAGGAATTACTTGATCCCGAAAGAGTTTGTTTTGTACAGTGACAATCATGCACTGCAGTTTGTGACTCAAAAGGAGAAGTTGAATCAGAAACATGTCAAATGGGTTGAGTATATGTAGAATTTCACTTTTGTGATTAAGCATATTTCTGGTACTGCTAACAAAGTTGTTGATGCTTTGAGCAGGAAGTGTTTGTTGTTGCAGGAGTTCAGAGTCAAAACGCTGGGTTTTGATGATCTCAGGGACATGTACGCAGATGATCAAGATTTTGGAGAGGCGTATGAAGTAGCTGAGAATCCAGTTCTCAGAGATAGAAGCTAGTGGGCCGAGTACATGATCCAAGAAGGAGTGTTGTTTAAGGGAAATCAACTGTGTATTCTGAAATGCTCCTTGAGGGAGAACTTGCTGAAGGAGAAACACAGTGGAGGATTGGCAGGGCACTTTGGTCACGACAAGACGTTTACGAAGTTGAAAGAGTCATATTTTTGGCCAGGAATGCGAGAAGACGTCAAGAGATTTGTGGATAGATGCAGAATTTGCCAGAATTCGAAGGGAAGAAAGCAAAATGTAGGATTCTATCAACCATTGCCCATACTAGAAAGGCCATGGGATGCGATTAGCATGGATTTTGTATTGGGGTTGCCGAGAACACAAAGAGGTGTTGATTCAATCTTTGTGGTGGTGGATAGATTTTCCAAGATGTCACACTTCATTCCATGCCAGAAGACTAGTGATGCGACTCACATCGCGAACCTTTTTTTCAAAGAGGTCATTCGACTTCATGGTTTGCCGAGGAGTATAGTTTCGGATCGAGATACGAAATTCATAGGGCATTTTTGGAGGACCTTATGGAAGAAGATGGGAACTAACCTGTTGTTTAGTTCAGCGTATCATCCTCAGGCGGATGGACAGACAGAAGTGGTAAACAGAAGTCTGGGAGACTTGCTGAGAATCTTGGTGATGGAGCACCAGAGCCAGTGGGACAACATATTACCGCAGGTAGAATTTTCATATAATGACTCAGTGAACAGGAGCACAGGGTAGAGTCCATTTCAGGTTGTCTATGGCATGCAGCCAAGAGGAATTTCTGAACTGAGGGATTCAAAATAGACTGCGACTAGGAGCGCTAGTGCAGAAGAATTCGCAGACGCGATGAAAAAACTTCACAGTAAGGTGAAGGAGCGATTACAGAATTCAAGTCATGAATATAAACGTAGAGCCGGTCAGCATAGAAGACAAATTCAATTTGAGGTTGGTGAGTTGGTTCTGGCACATTTGAGGAAAGAAAGGTTCCCGAGGGGAACATACAATAAACTGAAGATGAAGAAAATCGGACCATGTAGGGTCTTGAAGAATTTTGGGGACAATGCTTATGAGATTGAATTACCCGATGGGATCGAAATATCTCTGATATTCAATATCTCTGATTTGTACCCATATAGAGCTGAGGAAACAGGTACTGGAACTAAGCAGCCAGTGATCCAGTGGATGAAACAGATGCTAGTTGCAGAGAAGCCGGAGATGGAGTGCATACTCGACAAAGGAGTTGGCAAGAGGACCAGGCGGAAAAAATACTTTGAGTATCTGGTCAAATGGAAGAACCATCCAGTTGAAGATGCCATCTGGGAGACTGAAGCAGAGATACAGAAGCATGGGCATACCGTGTAGGAGCTCATGGACAGGAGCCCATGAAAGTTTTCAAGCGAGGAAGTATGATGCAAGAGCATCTCCCACATCAAGTGAGCCAGCACGGAAGCGGAGGACAGCTGGACAAGTGCCAGCACAAATTTTGAGTTTCTCTTGGATTTGATGCACGAACATTAATGTGGGAATTTAATGGAGCGCACTTGTATAATGTAATAGACCTTGAGAGGATTTCTCTCGTCCTTAGTAGGTAAAAAGCATTTATAGGAGTTAATGTAAAGTATATAGAATTTAATTCTAGACTAGATAGTTGTAGAGCGTAAGAGGGAAACGGGATATAGACACACTCATTGTGCATTGTATCATTAATCAGAAGCATTTGAGCAAGAGCATGCAGAGTGTTGTGTAAGAACACCCATGTACAGATATTTGGATTAATAGAAGAGATTGATTCAAATTCATGGTTTTGTGTTGTTCTCTGTGTATTGATGCTGAATGATATTCTCATGAATGTTTGCTTCCTGTTATACATTTGCTTTATATGTTGTGTATGTGATTTCGTATTGAGTTTGGAATCTGAAAGGAAGAAGGAATGAGTTTCAATTGTTTCTCTATTTGAGCCGGAGAATTCCTATAAGGAGTGCAGTTGAAGCGTCTACGAGGAGTGCGTTGACAGAGGGTTCAGATAGAGATAGCTTTTGTTCTCATTCACCCCAAAGGTGCAGTTGGGTATAGGAGCCATGCAAGGAGTGCGCAGGCCAAGCTAAGCCTCAGGGTTGTGAACCTGAGTGAAGCATTGAGAGACTGCTGCTGCAGGAGTGCGCAGAGTCGAAAGGATTCCACACTGGGAAGCGTTGAAAAGTTGTCGCAAGGAGTGCGTGCAAGGGTTCTCTGAAAGCTCGAAGTTGGAGAACTTCGGAGGGAATTGATGTTTCCAAAGGATGTGAAGGTCGTGGAGAAGCTCAGGAGGTATAGGACCTTCGAGTAATCGTCAAAGAGGTGCACATGAAGTTTGTACTAAAAGGTGTTCAACAGGATTGCAAGTTTGCGTGCAAGTGGATAAGTTTTGGGGAAGAACACTTGATCATTCGTAGGAATTATCAAGGGAGGAATGGACGGTCGAAATTCTCTGAGGATATTTCACGAAGTTTCGTGAGCCGTTAGATCTTGCAGAGGTGCAAGGGAGATACGGTGTCATATTATCTAAAGGTTTGAAGCTTAGGAGGGGCAGAGCTGCTGATCCAAACCAGCAAGGGTTGTTGGATCTATACATATATCATGTATCGGGGTTTTGTGGATCAAACCTCCGAAATATTGCAACGGGAATCACGATATTGCGATATGTGAAATCTCGATGAGTAGAAATATAGTGTGGGACCATAGCGGAGTCGGCTAGTGGACAGGTGGCACATCGTTGCGGAGTTCGGGGAAAGTAAAGTCCCGAAACAATCGCATCAAGAGTCATGATATTGCAAACCCTGAAGTGTCGATGAAGTAAAGGACCTTTGAATAGTCAACCCGTGCATGCATCGGATTTTTGGCATATCGAGCATCGGGAGTCGGGGATACAGGTTGTTTGATATTGCGAGTAGCGAAATCGCGATAGAAGAAATCTTGATAGGAGGAAGAAAAGGTCAGTGTTGACTATTGTTGGGGTTCGGGGTTTTGAGAATCCAACACTCGACCATTGACCTCGCGATAGTCGTGAAGTCTGATTTCCCGATAAGAAAAAGGGAGATCACGTGGAGAATTCTGTGGGTGCAGATTTCCCGATAGGGAAATAGAAGAACAATTGAGTTCTTCGGGCCGAGAAGGAAGAGAAGATCCTGTGAGATGACGTAGACCTTCCGACCTGCGGGTTGTTAGGAAGGGCATTGGCACCATATAGATGTGCCTGTGATATAATAGCAACTTAGCTAAAGAGATTATTATACATGTCTATGGCAATGTATATTGTATGACAATTTTCTTTGATTTTCAATTAGTTGTTTGTCATTGTATACATATTTATAAAGTTTTTAAATTTTATTTTATTAATTTTAGTTTATTTTTAAATAAAAAATATTTTTTTCTTTTATGGAATTTGAAATTCTTAATTTTCTATTGGTTGAAGAGAGTGACTAATTTTATGTGGTTTTAATATGGATTGGCATATTAAAATATTTAATTCAAAAATTAAAAATTCAAAAATCCCTCAAAGTGCCACCTAGCCATGACTTTAATTTGTCATTTAATGTATTCATTGTTGATGTGAGATATATCATTATTTTAATCAATTCTGGTTGTAAAAGATATGATTATTTTAATCTATTTACTAAATACTCCATTAAATGATACTTGAGTACTTCATTAATTTGATAGTACTTCCTATTTTAACCTTGTCATTTAATGTAATAATTATTGTTTAATATTGATACCTTTTATATAGTTTTAATGTTTATTCTAATTTTTGTTACTTTTATTAGTCCCCACCGAAGGCATAGAGGGACTATAGCAATCGATAATTTGTTGACTTCATATAAGTTTGTACTTTGACTAAAAATATTTGCATAATATCTATTGTTGGAACTAAGGAAATAAAAAACATTGATTTTTATATAATAAAAAATACCATATATGTCATGATCTGATTAGATAACAGATTGGAGGTCTTATTGCCAGCTTCGCTATTCCCAACGTTTGATATGTTAGCACATCCATTTTTTTTGATCATATACAGTCTTTCTGAGTTTTTATTTTTTTCTTGAAATGTTTGGTTATCCAAAGTTTTGAAGATAGAGAGTCAGTATTTTATTAGTTGACTTCATATTAGTTTGTCCTTTGAAAAAAATATTTTTTACATAGCCTCTATTGTTCCAACTATTGTTATTAAATTTTTTGATTGTTATAAAATAATATAATAAATCTTTTTCCGTACGTAAGAGACGCGCCACACTGCATTCTTTCTTAAATGTTTACAAAGCATATCTGTCAGACTTAAATGTTTACCTAACAGGCCTCACAGCCTTAAGTGTTTACTTAACAGGCTTGTTACAATTCATTTTCTTCCATTATTATTTTTTGTATGCAATGTTCTCTGCAGTGAATATGGGAAATATTGTTCTTCAACGACATTGTTGGTTCACTGGTTCATGCTTTCTTCTTGCTTGTTCACTGATTTCTTATTTGCCTATTGTTGTTGTTCTTGTTTTCTTGTTGGTCTTGTTGCAGTTTGCACGCTTGGGATTCTGCAACCACGATTGGAACTTCCCTACTGTTGTTCCCCATTGACGGGAAGGTTTGGGTGTCATGTTTATATTTGCTTCCTATTTGCAGTTTGTAGTTGGGAAATGTGACTACTGGGGATGTCTAAGTCGAAATCCTCTTGCAAAAAATCTTTGTATGTGAGGAAAAAATATGATTCCCTTTTACTATATGTCACTATGGCTGTGTTGGAGGTAGGTTCTATGTTGAACATTGGTCTTCTGTCGTTCCCCATTGACGGGGGGGTTTGGGTATCGTGTTTAGCTTTGCATTCTATTTGCAATTTGCAGGTGGGAAATTTGATTGTTGGGGATGCCTGAGTCGAAATCCTCTTGCATAACATCTTTGTATGTGAGCAGAAAATACGATTTCCTTTTCCTATGCGTCACTACGGCTATGATGGAGGTAGGTTTTGTATCAAACATTGGAGATCAGGAACAAGAACCTTCTCTGGTCATAGTAATCACATACAAAGATGGACTACAAGAGAATTTTGATAGCTCCCACTATTGAAAGATACCAGCCGTGAAAACCACACCTTTCTTAATTGCTTGCACAGTGGTAGGCCTTTGGACGGTCCTGGTAGCTTTCAATGATTACCTAACAGGTCACACAACCTCAAATATTTGGTTAAAAGATGTGTTACAATACATTTTCCTCTGAATGTTTTGATACAATCTTGCGTGTAGTGAAGTTGGCCAATATTGTTCTTCACCGAAATTCCTGTTCGGTTGGTTGGTGCTTGCTTCTTGGTTTATTGTATGTTTCTTATTGTTGTTTGATTCAACTTTGCAGGTTGAGGTCTTGCAGCTGTAGTTGGGCCTTTCAGTGCTTCTTAACTGGTTTTTTATTTGTTGCTTTCTCTTGTTTGCTTGAACTTTGCAATGTTGGGGTCCTGCATCTGCAGTTGGATATGTTGTTACATAGTTTTATAGTTGGCTCCCCAGAAAATACTATTAAGATAAAATAATATGCAAAATTTTGCAGTGGATGTAAACAACATCTCTTATGTCTTGAAGCAGAGTTTGTTGGGCTCCAACTATGTTTCATAGATGACAATGTTTGCCCCGCAGTTAATGTATCTTTATGGCTTCATATTTATGAGACTAAGTGTTGTTGTATGAGCGATAAAGTTCTTCTCTCCATTTATTTTTCCTCTTTTAAACTTTCTCGTTTTTCCCTGTTGTTCTTCCCCTCTATTATTCATTTCTGGTTCTATACTTTGTAATGTTTCTATGGTCGTGGGTTCCCAGGGTGGACAATTGAAAAATTGTCATCTCCAGCTATATATTTACATCACGAGTCCAACCAACCGTCGTTCGTTTTCATACTTACACAATTTATTCTAAACTTGCACGCTTTTACCTTCTGTTCTTACCCTCTATTATGCGTTTATGGTTCTATGCTTTGTCACGTTTATGTGCTTGCGGCTTCCCAGTGTAGCAAACTGAAAAATATTCATCTCCTACTATATATTCACATCACAAGTCCGACCGATCGTTGTTCATTTTCATACTTAGCCAATTTTATGAATGCGGGTTCGCGGATAGGTACTATCAAACTTTGGTAACCCATGTTCAAGGTATATATCTTGCACCCAAACTTTCATGCTCTACAATTCGACCCCAAAATCCTCAAACTCGCAATCCCACCTCTACCTACAATGACTCCATCTGTCCATCCTCCCTTTCCATACTTATTCGAGTGTTCAAAATTTTGTAGGTTCACGCACTCCTGGGTTCAAAAACGTTAAAAGAGTTTTTCGCTCCCCTCCATCCCCAATACCTTCTACCCTTCCCAATGCACATTAATTATGATTTTACTAGTGACAACTGACTAGACAGGTTCGAAAAGATTGGCTTTAATAGGCAAAAATCTCAAGGACATCTCCCATTAAAATGCATAAAGAGACGAATATTATGGGATCTGATAAAAAAATTTGCATCCATTATGAATTTGCAAAAAGTGTTGGCTATTTTAGTTTTTTAAAGGAATCATCATAGTAATAGTGAAATATTGTACTACCACACTGCCATCCATGAATGTGTCATCCACAGAGGTCTTGATGTCATGTCCCTCTTTAATACTGTGCATATGTTACAGGTTGTCATATTTGAGAATCTGCTTGCATATGGGAATGTTAACTCGTTCTATTAGTGACTATTCAACACACATATTCGAAAATATTGGCATTAATAAGTGTAAATATTGAGGGCATCTTCCATTAAAACAAATTAAACCAAAATCCACAGAAGATTATACTATCATCCTCCGGTGTTTATTTTAAATAGTTATTCCCATTTCTCTCTATCATCGAAGAGTTGGGATTTAAGGTGCCTTTGTTGTAATGTTCTTGGTCATGGACATGTGAGACAACTTAGAGATGCCATTAAGGCCCAATTGAAAGAGGAGGGAATGGTTTTATGTGACGCCATCTTTGAGAGAAAAAAAACCCTGTTAGCCAACAAAAAGTCAGACACAAAAAAAAATAAAAAATCAAATGTCTTGTGATTGGTATTGTCCCTATATTTGATGATTTGGGTGGTTGAAAGGCCTTCCTGAATATTTGTGTGTTGATCTTCTTTATTTTATTACTGGGATTTGGAAGATACTTTCAGGTCACCTGCAAAATGCTCCTTCGTTGAAGTATATAGTTTCTTCCAACAACACACATTTGGCAAGTGTATCAAATTCTGCAGACTACACAAGAATTTATCTTTCGTCAGAGGAGTTGCACATACCGTGTCTTGCAAAATGGTCTATAATATTCGGAAATGACGTGAAATATTACTCCATTTGTCAATATACTCAGAAGGAAATTATAAATTTGGATCATCGCGAGTATGAGAAACAGTTTGGGTGGTTGAATCAACATCCTAAAATTACAGAAGTTTCTATTTCAAAGTTTGTTGAGCTACTTCTGGGTGTGGTAATAGACTTGACAGAAGGTCATATTCTTTGTCAAAGTTTGTTCACTTTCCTCTATATGTAGTAACAGGCTCCACATACAATCAACTTTCTATCGCCACTGCACAATTGTTTTTACTATTCCTATGCATATGATTGGATCTGGGTCGATGAGTTTGCCCCTCTTTGCACGAATATTCTCCTCCTACTTGAAGGTGGGTATATAACCAGGGAACGACGCTCTCAAAAATTTCTAATTCTTGCATCGACATTTAAGTGGGAAAAGTTAATGGGAAGGAATTTTGGAGTATGGACTTTGCAACACTTTCTGAGGATTAATTTATACTACCACCTTCTGCAAGAAATTTCAGGTGTTCAGGTAATGATTTGGTTTCTGTAAATCACCTTTTACCACCACCTTCATGTAATCATTTTATTTAATTATTTAGAAGAGACCTTAATATAGTGGTGTATTCCAGAGTTGTTTCCACCTAAAATTTCTTATTTTTTTAAATATATAACAATGTAATTTTTGAACCCACGGCTGTTTGAAAAGTTTTAGGCATTGTTTGGGATTAACTTCATTCAAAGATGTTAATTAATCACACAATTAATATTGCTTGTGCCAATGCAATTGAGTCATCGTCCACTATGGAAATTTCATTAACATGGAAATGTCAGATAATAGATGTCTGACATGTACCTAATGTTAAGGTCATTATCGCACAGGACACCCAACGTGAAAATATTTATGGAATCAAAGAAACATTGTAGTTGTCATGACAAATAAACACTAAATTCGATTTTCTTTGCAGGTCTGGCACTCCTACAGTCTAAGTCCTTTGACAATGAAAATCCTCCTTGTTCATCACATTGCTTCACTACAATCAATAACATTGTTCTCATTGCCACTTCCAATGTCAATGTCCAAAGCTGAAGCTATATGGAGCCTGGGGTCAACGCCAGTGTGGATGCTTAAAAGTGAAATTACCTAGAGCCTGCGATCATGATTTCTTGCACTTGACATTAGTATCAGTAGTGATTGAAAGTTGATTGTATGTCAGGTCTGTTACTACATCCAAAGGTTTCTCAGCACTCTTTGACATAGAAACTGACCGTCTGTCAAGTCTGGTACAAATTTCACATAAAACGTTCTGTAATTTTATAATGTTGATTCAAATGTGCATACAGTTTCTCACATTCGTGGGTATCCAATTTTATAATTTCCTTATGAGTCTATCCGAGCATGGAGTAATATTTGGCATCACTTCCAAACATTCCATACCATTTTGTGGGTCGCCATGTCTTCCACCCCTACGACAAAAGATATATTCTGATGTGATCTACAACATTTGATACACTTGTCAGATCTGTGCTGCTGGAAGAAGTTGTGTACTTCAACAGAGGAAAATCTTGCCACTGACTTGGACGTCCCTTCCAATTTACAGTAATAAAACAAAGAAGTTAAACATACAAATCTCCAGGAAGGATTTTCAACCAAATAGATGATCAAATATAGGGATAATAACAGTCACAACATACTTGAATTTTTTTTTTTGTCTCAGCTTTTGTTGGCGAACATGATTTGTTTTCCACAAAGATGACGTCACATAAAACCACTCGCTCGTCTTTTAATTGGACCTGAATCTCATCTCAAAGTTGTCTCATATGTCAATGATCAGGAACATGACAAGGAAGGCACCTTAAACCCCAAGTTTTCGATGAAAGAGGGAAATTAACACTTAACAAAGTATGGAATGTTGAATAACCAACCAATGCAGGTAGGCCATATCTAGAAGAGACAAGCTATTCAAAAACCTAGGATAGATCTAGTTGGCAGCAACAATGAAGTCCAAGACCCAAAATTGATATTATACTCATTGTTTTTTACGAATCAAGCATTTGATGGTCCAGTTGAAATCTATAAAATATTGTCCACAATCTTAATTATTGTACATATTTTCTCTTTTTGTCAGCGGCAGGCCCAATCGCAGTCATTATGGAAAATAATCTCAGCTCTATTTTGTAACCCAGTTTATTTGAATATAGAATATTTGAGTTTTTCTTATGGTGTTTTCCAATCTCTGGTATTGTTTTTTATTTTATTTTGTACTTTTTTTTGTGTGTCATTAAACATGGACAAAAATCTTTTTTTCTGCTGCCCAACACTTCGATTTAAATAAAGGCCACTCTGTTCGCTCCTTACTTTTTACACAAAAGAGTAATTTGTAATAGGCCATACTTATGTGGTGCCTGCCCTATACTTAAAGAAATAAATGGGAGGACCCGTCCTGCTTTCATTCTTCGGGGTCCTATAAATAGAATGAATTAATGACTCTATTACAACAAGGAAACTCAAGTGTTGACGTCATGTTCCTGTTCAATATTTTGCATACATTGCAACTTCTTCTATTTTATAACATCTGTGCATATAAAAAATGTTGCATCATATATATATATATATATATATATATATATATATATTATCATTATTATTATTTCTTTCTATTGCTTATGGGTTTCAACAAAATTTGTGAGCCGAACAACATCTTACAAATTGGAAGATGATTTGCTTTTGGACCAGAAATAATCTATTAACATATATTAATATGAGTACTATTGGAATAAATATAAACACTTTATCTTTAAATTTTCCATGTTTTCTCCCCCTCTATTATCCCTTTGTGGTTCTATATTTAGTCACATCTTTATGATTACGACCTCTTGGATTCACGGATTGGCAGATGCTTATCTTTATATATATATCCTCACACCATGAGCCCAATCGACCGTGGTCCATTTGCAGTATCCAACACTTATGTCCCCTGTTTCGTCATATACATATTGCACCCAAATAACTTTCGTGATCTACAACTTATGCTTTTACTAGTGAGGATTGACCAGGGGTTCGAAAAGTTTGGCATTAATAGACGAACAATAGATGTTGTTCAATGAGATACTTGGCCCTTTTTCCCTTTTCTTCTTTCCATCTATTATCGATTTCTGGGTATATACTTAGTCTCCTTTCTATGATCGTAGGTTCCAGGGTTGGAGGGCTAACATATCTTCATCTCCATCTATATCCTCACATGATGAATCCGACCGACCATTGTTCCTTTCCATACTTAGCCAATTTTATGGTTGCGGTTGCCGAGTTGGCCCTTTCAAACTCTATTGCTTCTTGTTCGGTGATATATATCTTGCACTCAAAACTTATGTGATCTACAATTCCATCGCGGACTCCTCGAAATCGCAAGCTTCACTCTACTAGGGTTCACAAATGTTTCAAAGTGTTTTTCTTTTCCTTCCGTCCCCACTAAATTTGCACCCTTCCCAAAATACATTGATTATGGTATTACTAGCGACAACTAAACACACTGGTATGAAACAATTGACACCCGGACCTTCGAATCTTTCACGACATGAAAACAGTTCCCAGAGTTCTACGATATACAATTTGTCTATTGTAATGCCCAGTCACGAGCCTGAATGTCTATCATTCCTTTCAATACTTAGCCCCAAGTTCACTGTATCTCCATGACATTGTACATTTACTGTGTATTGAGTCGAGCCTACTACTTCCCTGTTCCATAATTAGACACTTTTTTGATTGTGGGTTCCCAGAATGGAGGACTCATAATTGTGTTTCCAATGTTCTGCGACTAGAAAACAATACCCGAAGTTTCACGATATAGAATTTGTCCATAGGAATGCACCATAATTCCCTCTTCTGTGTTACACGTTCTATGGTCAACACTCCTGAGAGATACAATTTGACCCTTGGGCCCTCACCTCTACTGGTTGCATCTTATATCCCTATTTTGAAGTATCACCATCCACTTTCTATAATTAGCCATTCCTTAATTGTTGTTCCCTATCCCCACCACCTTCCTACTTTTCTCTAAATATGCAATTGGCAAGCTTCGTCATGCATAAACCTTAAACATGTCATTAATGAGAGAAACGCTCGAGGATATCTCCCACACCTCTGCCATATACAAATTGACCATCAGACTCCCATATCATCCCCTCTTCTGTGGTACACATTTTGCACTCAAGTTTCGATACATACAATTTGACCCTCGGGAAGTCATGTGTCTTGGGGAACCATTGTCACCCTAATTCTGAAGCTCGTCTGACCGCTTTCCATACTTGTCCATTTCATGGAATCTCTTTCATGGTTCCTCGGGTTTGCAGGTTCACTAAATATCCAATTCTTAGTCACTATTTACTGTGCTCAAACAAGTTTTATTGCTAATAGTTCGTCATGAAACAACCATACATACTGTCATTAAAAAGAAAAAGCATCGACGAGACAGTGAAATTTAAACGAAGCTCGACTCCTTGAATTTAAATTAATTTTTCTTCTCTTATTTTCTCTTTTCTTCCCAGAGACATGCATAAAATATCTTTCCACACAATGGGATATATATTACAAGTTTCAATATATTAGCGAAAACGAATCAGCCCAGTCGTTTCTCTATTGCATACTTGAGCCAATTTTTCGATTGTGGGTTTCCGGATAGGCGGACTCACATTTTCACTTCCATTGTTCCGTGTCCTACAAACATTACCTGGACTTCCACGATATACAAATTGCCCTCTGGACTATCTGATCATACCCTCTTCCGTGTTATGTTTTTTTCACTCAAAAAATTCTGAGACATACAATTTGACCCTTGGGCCCTCAGCTCCAATGGTTGTACCTTGGAACCCTATTTTGAAGCCCGCCCAATTTCTTTCAATTATTTGACACTCCTTAATTGCTCTTTCCCGTCCCCGCAACCTTCATACTTCTTTCTTAATATGAAATTAGTAACCTTTCATGTTAACAACTCACCATTCAGGAACCGTCAACATTGTCATTAATGAGTGAAACGCTCGAGGAGATATCCCATTCATACACATCAAACCAAGATCTGCGAAGAGTTATATTATCCTTTCCGATTGTTCATCTCGAACACGGGTCGTCGCATTGAACCGTTCAGGAAATATCCAATCCTTAATTGCTCATTGCTATATCCACCATGTTCACACTTCTATGTATGAAATTACTAGTCTTTAATGCTAACAACACATCATGCAACAACTGTCAAAATTGTCATTAATGAGCGAAAGTCTCGAGGAGATCTCCCATTCACACACGTTTGGACCAAGATTTGTGTAGGATTGCATTATCCCTTCCATCTCTTCATTTCAGACATCGTCTGGAGAAAACAAACATTCTTGTAAACTTATGGCATTAGCTCAACAACAGTTATGTGGAGATACAGTGAATATCTTCCGATGTGAGGACCAGAACTTCTAGTGGTCCAGCGCATACTCTTACTATTCATCCCATTCTACCCAGAACGAAATGATTTAGACCTATGGAATCGCTCGTGCAGGCTGCGTCCTTGAGGTTTTTTACTTTAATGAGGTGGTCTCGTGGTGCATCGAAAAATATATTTCAAGACAAAGAATTATTCCAATGTGTGACCATTCTCTTGTTTCTTTGTCACCTCGGGTCTTCCGCAAGATGTTAAGATTGTCGGAGCCAAAATTGACCTTCATAGGACAAGATTGCAAGCAGCTCCTAGAAAAACATGATAACAGGTTGGACCTCTTACCTAAGTTCCTCGAAGACCCAACAACAATTCCTGAAGATATCAAAAAGTTGCTGGTCAGTTCCTTTAGAAATCCATTCCAGGAAATTGCTTGGTTGTTTACAAGAATAACAGGACAAGAATCCACAGAAAACATTTCCCATATAGTTATTTATATTTTGTACTTCACAGTTAAGGAACAATTCATTTTCAATTGGGTGAAGCTAATTACCATTGAAATATGTTCTCAGCTGTCATGATTCAAAGAATTGAATAAAATTTATATGTCATCCTACTTGATTTTCGCAATAGTGCATTGTTGTCCGTTTCCAAAATTGTCTCTATCCAAGAAAATAAACTATGAATTCAACCTAGTAACATTTTGGTACTAGGCCTTGTGGAGGAACAAGGCATCCCATTGTTTTTATGAGGCTTTTAATGACTTTGTCTCAGATTTCAAAGATTTATTGTTAGGAAAGGATGCTCCCCGAATGTTTGGCCAAGCAACCAAGTTTTTGAACAGGAAGGGGACACTTCAACAAAAGGAAAATTAGAGTGTACTAATGGTATTTGGCTCCAAGGAAAACCCTTCTTTCCTTCCATGCCACATCACGGACAAGATGTTTGTAATAGAAATAGCAAGGCAATACAACCACCGGTTTCATTTTTTCCATGACAAGAGAAAACAACAGTTCCTTTCTCTACCCTAGAAAGTTATGGACTTCGTGTGCAGAAACGTCAACAAGATTGATGAATTCGTAGGCCATTTCAAGAACTTGAACCTAACATATGCTAAAAGGATAAAAGGGTTCGACCCTAATGGGATTTTTCGAGAACATTAACTATCAGTTGGCTTTAGCATCTCTTTTATCCATAGATGCCTAACCGAAGACAGAGATATTGATGACAACACTCCTGCTTCTGACAATTGCAACGTAGGGACATTACAAAGTGCGACTGAATTGTACAGACAATAGGGACAAGTATCTGGTGAGAAGAGTGTCTAGTCCCCAACCAACACTCCCAAGAGCACAACATCATGGAGCATCACTTCAATGACCCACCCCAGTAAGAAAGCAACCCATAAATATTCAAACGGAGAAGGAGATAAGAACCCTCCTCGTGAAAAAATTGCTAGTTCTCAAAAGTTTCCCCTGACGAAGAAGAGAAAACACATTGTAGGGTAGGCGGAAGAACCTGGAATTGAAAGTGAGCACATGTAGCTTGAAACTGAAATTGAGCACGTGCAAGAAGTTCCCCCGTCCGTGGACGCGATGCACCATAGTTCCACAATGGAAATAGTTGATACTGACATTTTTTATGAAGATGAATCCTTCATATTCCAGAGCGTTGTTTTTGACATCCAATATAAAAATTTAATCATTGAAAAGAGAGATGTAACAAATAAGAAAGGAAAATCTCATACATATATTAACTTTAGAAAAATGTGGCCTTCCCAATTCTCCCGATTTCACCGCGTAACATGTGATTCTCTTGATGATTCCATTGGAGGAATTGAAGCGGAGAATGCCAGACTAAACAACCGAGTCAAGGAATTGGAAGAGGCTTTCATTGCTACCCCAAAGTTTTCCAGTCCTTTAGCAAAAATTGTGCCTGCTACCCCTGCATGCAAGTTAAAAGGATCCTCCAACCTCCTCACATCGTGTAGAGATGTTGTAGAGAATAACATCAAGAAAATAATGTAGCTAATTGTTGAAGCCTAGGAAACATAAAAAAATATAGCTTCCTTTAGAAAGAGGGCAAATGATTTGCATGGACATTTGTAGATGAATTTAAAAAATGAACAATGTTTCTATGAAGAGATGGTGACCCGTTTTTCCAACCATGCCATCAACATCTCAAATCTGAAAAGAAGACAAGAGGATCTCCCCTCCCCAAAGCGGATCAAACAATTAAAAGCACGTTGTCAAAAGAAAATTAAGAACCTACAGCTCATTGTCGAATCATGTGAACTAGCCATATCAGAAAAAGAAGAATTATTCAAAAACCTGATCGAAATAGACTTAGCCGGAAGTACCAATGAGGTTCAAGACCCAAACTTAATCCTCAAATCCTTGTCATTGACCAAAGAAGCCTTTGATGAACAAGTTGATATTTTAAAGGGGTTGTCTTTAGAAATTTTTTATGACATCCTTGAATATGGTGTATATGAGGTCGAGACCTGACTACTGAACTATTTGGCACACAATGACGAAAATTGAACAATCTCTCCATAGTATTTCTATGGATCTAAGGAAATTAGAAAACGATATTTTCGACATAGAAATCTAGGATGAAATCAACATGGCCCCCATGAGAAGCTACAATGAATAATGGTTCCAATGGAGAATGGACAAGCTCATCGACGAAGGGAAACAACTTGTTGGCATGATTCCGGTGGTCATTGACGACAACAACAAAAACGCATCGACTTCATAGTAATTCTATACTGATCACATCTTGTTTTCTTTACCAATCCAGTTATTCTACCTATTTAAATAGAAATCTCTAACCAAAGACTCATAACTTCCATTTTCTTCTTTTCAGGTCTGCCTCTCTACCGTCGCGCACTTCTTCTTTCTAAAGTCCTATTTCTTGCACTTATTTCTTTTATGGTTTGCGGGATCCCCAATCCCAGTCTATATGACAAACACATTTAAATTTCCAGAAATATGTAACATAAATTATTAATTTTTGATAAACTTCAAAGAAAACTAATTCGGGAATGTAATTTTTTTTTTCTTTCAACTATGTTGGATGCCAAGAAATTGTGTTTATTATATTTGAATGTTTAATGTGTGTGATTCCTGGTCCTTTTTTCGAGGAACCTTTGTTGCAAGGCATTATTAATTTTTGATAAATTTCAAAGAAAACTAATTCGGAAATGCTAAATTTGTTTTTCTTCAACTATGTTGGATGTGAGGAAATTGTGTTTATTATATTTGAATGTTTAATGTGTATGCTTCCTGGTCCTCTTTTCCAGGAACCTTTATTGCAAGTCATTGAGACAGGAATTTTATAAGTCCCATGTTTGAACTATACACACCCCAGGAAAAAACTACCTCATTCGCATATTGACCTTGGGGGTCATCTACAAGCCAAATGTCTTGTGGCTAACCTCTGACACACTGCCACAAGTCATCCTCTGCATGGATACCACATGTACTTCAAGTTGCTTCCCACGTGTCTGTGCTCAATCCCACCGCAGCATTTATTCTCATTCTAACCTAACAAGAAGTGCATTGCCATGCAACACTTGTTTTTAAATGCTATCTAACATCTTATATTATATTATTTGACACTTTGCACTTTCATATTAATATTAATTTGATATTATTATCTTTTTTATTATGTGAATGTCGGGCATGTCTAAATGCACACTCTGCACTTTCATATTAATTTGATATTATTTCATCTTTTTTTTTATTATGTCAATGCCGCGTATGTCTAAATGCATGCTTCTTGTAATGGCCTGTAAACACAAAGCGAAAGCGAAGGCGAAGCCCGTTTAAATGCTTGTGGTGACCTCTAAAGAAATGTGTGCCCACTAGTGACGTGTCCTAACCTTCTCGATGCCTATTGAAGCACGATTAATGTGATCCATAGCAGGTCCCCTTATACGTGATCGTTTCAACCTCGTCCCATTAGTAATCTCTTGGCTTATAGTTTAAAGTTTTATGTTTTTTTTTTTTTTTATCTCTAAAATTCATTAGAAATTTAGAAAATTGTAAATTTTAGGGATTAAAATGAAATATTTAAAATGTTTTAAATTTTTTATTGAAATTATATATTTAAGAACTTAAATTACATATTTTAGAAATTTAAAAAATTATAAATTTTAGAGATTAAAATGTTTTAAATTTTTTATTTAAACTATATATTTAAGAATTGAAATTACATAATGTTTTGAGGTTTTTTATTTAAATAATATAAAATTATAATTTTGTTAATATTAATAATAATGAAAAAAAATAAAAAACTTAAAAGGTTTATAACATGCCTATCTCCTTGAAACATATTGTAACTTTCTTGCTACCTACAATACCTAATCCATATCCTTTTGCTAATTGTATTGCTGGCGGCTTGTTGATATGCAAATTATATATGTTTTAAGATGGTTTTAATTTAAATGAATGGATTTGGAATGAATTTTTCATTTAAGCGTGTGTTATTTTAACAAATCATTTTTTTTTTAATCTATATGAAATTTATAATTTTAATATTAAAAAAAATATTTTATTTATTTATTTACTCTTCTTTATACAATTAAGTTATATTAATTTATTCATTTTTTTTTATTTCAATTTTTTTTTGGTTTTTATATTAATAAGTAATTAGCAATTTATAAGTTCCAGTTATTTCTTAAATCATATAATTATTATATTAAAACATTTTTAAAATTTTAAACGATAAGTATAAGTTATTATTTTTCAAAAATAATGCTACTCCAAATTCTGTTTTAAATTTTAATTAGAATATTTCTTTATACAATTAAGTTATATTAATTTATTCAGTTTTTTTTTATTTCAATTTTTTTTTGTGGTTTTTATATTAATAAGTAATTAGCAATTTATAAGTTCCAATTGTTTCTTAAATCATATACTTATTATATTAAAACATTTTTAAAATTTTAAAAGATAAGTATAAGTTATTATTTTTCAAAAATAATGTTACTCCAAATTCTGTTTTAAATTTTAATTAGAATATAACCGAAGAACTTGAGATTAATCCTTATTATGAATGTCAATTATTTTTTGAAAAATAACTAAGTGGTTCCATCTTGTAAATCTTGTATGCATATTGAAGAGTGTTATATTATAGGGCTTGATATTATCCAAGTATTTCTTAGACTTATGTACTAGTAATTGCCATTTCTTTTCTAATTCAATGTAATCAAAGATATGGACATCGAAATTTAGTGTAACATACCAAGTATCATTTGTGAACCATTAGGATACGAGGTACTTCTAAAAAATACAAATTTACTTCATAATTATTATTTTCATACCACTATGTAATATTTCCAGCTTTGAGCTAGGATAAAGTCAATTCGTAACATAATAATATTAATTCATAGAACTACAATTAAATCATAACACTTATATTTCTATGAATAAAACACCAATTGGATATAGATGAAGGATGTTCCACCCAAACATAATCTCATTGTTGTAATTAACATCTTTACATTTGACCACCCTCAAGTCAAGGCTATGAGACCACGATGATGAATTATCCTATTTCTAACTATAATCTTCTCACACAACCCAATTACCCTACATTTAACAATCTGTCAATTCTGACATCAATTTATGTTGATTAATTGGGTTGATTGTCATTGATGTCAACCCTTGAAGCAAGTTCGGTAGCAAATTATAGTAACCCCAATAGTATGGTTAAGGGAATTCGGTTTGATTGATGTATAATGGTATCAAGATTAATTTATTTTCAAGTAAAACTATTCTAGATGGATAGTACATGTCATGCCATTTTCGGTGATATGTGGAACATCACATAACTCCTCATGGTTAGAGAGTTACGACCTTGTGATGTTAGATAACCATCACGAGTTATCTAGAAGGTCAAAGAATTCAAATTATTCTAGAAGCTCCTAGAAAATGTTGACTAGTCAAGTGGGTGAAACTAGGAATTAATCATGGGCTAAGTTGTTGCAATTAGAAAATAATTAAAAATAATTTAGTTGCAACTAAAAGTGGAGAATTTACTATTTGTAGCAAAGTGGGTTAGAAGTGGGTTATCCCTAAAAGAAGGAAATTGGGTTAAGTTTGTTAGAAGGTAACCCCTTGAGGAAGCTACATGGAAGTATAAACAAGAGAGCAAGGCTCTCCTATTAGCACCTATTGAGCACATTGAATATATATTATTGTGTAAGGTTTATTGCAGGTACTCATTGATACATCTGAAGTTTCTCAAGTCTGATGTAGCACGAAGGGTTGACGAGGAAAAGTTTCGGAACTTCATAAAATACTGAAAAAACCCTAGTCTTTGAGGTGTACGTAGGATTCATTGAAGAAGGTTGTGTACGTATGTGGGCTAGTAGTATAATAGGGCACGTACATGAGGGTAAATCCATAAAAACTTGAGAAGATGAAGATTCCAGGTCTCTAGAGTCTGAAAGAAATCTCCTAGGAAGGTCTACAGTGATCATGTACATCATATCTATCTACAGGTTCAAAAGGTATGTCTTATTTCTATGAGTTGTTGGATTTTGTTGACTACATGAGAAATGGTAAAGGGGGTTTGAGGATTTGACCTATAAAGGCTATTGGTTGCATGGGACTTACTGTATAATTCATATCTACATAAATACAATGATGGTATAACCAATATTTATCATTGGTACATCTTTTTAGTGTTGAGGAACATCTTGTATTTCTTGGCAAATGGTTAAGGGTTTTTTGGTACATGGTTGAGATCTTGTATTTGTGAAGTGGTTGTTGTATTGAGAGGTTGTATATGAGTAAGGGTTTGGTGTCTAGTCAATGTGAGGGTTATTATACTTGTTCATGATTATACACACGTGTATGGCACATGACTAGAGAGATATAGATGCCCTTGGTTAAGGGATATGTATGTATAAGGAACAACTATAGTCTGGATATAGTGACAGGTTGCAGGTTGATGTGATAGAGGTGGGAAAGGGTCAGAGTTTTTTAGGAAAGAGAAAACCCTATATTTCAGAAGGCATATGCAGGTTGCAATATAGAAAGGCCACGTACATATGCAAGATGTAGTATAGAAAGGGTGTGTACATACCAACGTAGACAGATACGCACATGTTGGATTTTGATTGGTACAGGTTGAATACAGGTATAGGTTGGTTACATATTGTTGGCACAGATTGGTATAGTTTTACAGTGGTATAGATCTCACAGTGACAGTGTGGGAGTGGTTTCATCATTTCAATTATATTTTTGGGAAACAAGACACGGAAAACATAGGTGGTTTTATCCACCTTCCAGTTGTAGCTGAAGAACATAGGGGGTTTTAGCCTCCTTCTAGTTGTAGCTTGAAAATTGGGGAGTTGGAGCTTCCCTCAGGTTGTAGCCTAGAGAACTTGCAACTAGAGAACTTGAAGGAAGTTGATACTTCCAATGAATGAATTCTTAAATACATAAAAGAAAAAAAAATCTTTGTTTTTCTCCCGCATTGGATTTCCACATAAAAATACTGGTATACTGTGTATGTGTATGATTTTTCATTGTTCATGGTTTATTTACTCTACACTTATTGGATGATAATGGTATATTGATCATAAAAATTAAATAACACTTACATACTGCGGTTAAAAGGATTAAAAATCTCTATTACTAATTCACCCCTCCTCTAATTAATCCAACAATTTCAATCCACCAACTCTCTTTTCCCATCATCCTACAAAACCTAAAGACTAGGGACCCCTTATTCTCTATGCAATCCCTTAGGCTATCCCACTTCCCTCCTAAGCTCCAACATGAATTGGATAGGAAATATCTCTATCTACAACTCCCATGATTCTCAACTACAGTTAAGTTACTCAATGTCCACCATGTCCTTTACACAAGGTCACTTCTACAACTATTCCAATACACCATCTCTCTTTCCCCATCATTGTTCATAACTCAAGGAATGAGATTTTCTTCTCAATAACACAATCCCTTGAGCTATCTCACTTTTCTCTAGGGATATAGCATATATTCGTGAGGAAATCTCTCTATTGGAGACTCCATGTACTCTCAACTATAATGAAGTTTTTTAATTGTGTGAATTTACCATGCACATATGCATCAATTTCCCACATTTTTCATAATATCCATACGCATACACATAATTTTATTATAGTCATGGTAGTATATGCTCTCCCCACATTTTCCAAGAAGAATGATGAATAATCCCATTTCATAACCATGAGGCATGGACTATATTTTTATGTTAACAACTCACGATGTTTCTTAATAAGAGTGCCAAACAACTCATAATATCATGTGCATCAATTTCTCACATTTTTCATAATATCCATACACATAATTTTATTATAGTCATGATAATATATGCTCTCCCCACAATTTCCAAAAAGAATGATGAATAATCCACTTTCATAACCATGAGGCATGGACTATATTTTTATGTTAACATCTCACGGTGTTTCTTACCAAACAACGCACTTGGGAACTCATGCCAAGATTGATATGGCTTACGATATTATAAATTCGAAGACTTAGGATTAGAATAAAATAAAGAGTATTTTATCTTTTGGTCTCCTTTAATCCCCATTTTCCCACTTTCTTCTTCTCTTGTGGACCCGTGATCTTGCGATGTATTTTTATTCTTATTCATTGTAAAATTTACATATTACATCACTATTCAACTTTTGACCCTTCATAAAATCCACATATATAAATTGTTAATCCGGGAATGGGGTATTTCATTTAGAAAAGCCTTTGTTTTATTCTTGTTTAATATGGTCAAATTTATATTGAATTGTCTAATATGTGTCAATGGGATTAGAGTATTTCATTTAGAAAAGCCTTTGTTTTATTCTTGTTTAATATGGTCAAATTTATATTGAATTGTCTAATATGTGTCAATGGGATTAGAGTTTAAAAATCCTTAAAGTGCAATGAGTTTTAAATATTTATATTGTTTTAGTTTGAACTTTGAACTTCCATTTTGTTTCTTACTAATCTCATATTTTCACTTTTATTTATCTAAATATTAGTTGTAGTAGTTAATTTAAAAAATATTAATTATATTCTTCTCATTTAAATTAAATCTTCCTTATAATTTATGAATATAATATTATCTCAATTATTTGGTTATCTATATGTTATCTACTATATACCTACAATGAATTTAGAAGAAATTAATTATAATATTTTCACATAAATCAACTAAATTAATTATAATATTTTCACATAAATCAAATTTTATATATGATTTCATCAATATCATATTGTGTCAATATTTGGCTATTTATAAGTAACCTAATATTTGGTTATTTATAGGTAACCTAAGTTATTTTCTTTCTATTTTATGTTGAATAGAACCAAGAAATATATATATATATATATATATATATATATATTCTTTAAGTATTTTATTTTATATACAGAAGATAAATTTCATATTAAGTTTACAATATTTTGTTGATTCATTATATTTCTTTATTTTATGTTGAATAGAACTAAGAAAACAAGAAAAAAAAAATCTTAAGTATTTTATATATAAGATAAATTTCATATGAAGTTTACAATCTTTTCTATGAACAGTGAAGGGTTTTTATGAATTTGAACAAAGAAATTTATACTAGCACTGAATTTGAAAGGTGAATGGTTTATACTCATAGTAAATTTGAACTGTGAAGGGTTTATACTCACTAGTGAATTTTAACACGTAAATTTATACTCAACTCAATATCGATCTAGGTTTCCCGCGCTGCTGAAATTTGCCATCTATACCAGTCTAGCTTCCTTTGCCTCCTCCAATAGTGGCGTAATTACATATAATAAAGTAACTAGAGAGACTTGCCGCATAGTTATGTTCTTACGTCTTATGCAATGAAATGGAATGGATGGGCTTCCAATGATTTCTACCGATGCTCCACTGATCTCCCTGCTAGCTCCCGACGAGAGGCGGTTTTTGACAAATACCATTATAGTAAGCCACTCTCCCCAAGCTCCCTCCCCGCCTGATGTTGAGCTTCAAGACCAATTTTGCAGATTATGAATCTTGCGAGGCATATGAGCAAGAACCAAAGGACTCTCCTGACCTGTATGAGGCTACCCTAAGTAGAGATTGTCGGGAAAACGATTCTCAACAGGAACAATAACCCACTCGAAAAAGGGAATAACAAGTGGTGATCTTTGTACGCGAATTTGAACAAGGTGAAGCCTTTCTACTTTGAGGTAAACTCCAGAGAGAAATATTTATACATGTGAATTTGAATGGGTTTATACTCGAGTGAATTTGAGTGTGAATTGGTAATTTGAATGTGAATTGGTATGGAATAAACTAAGACTAGGTGTATCCATACGATAAATCAAGACTTTAGGAAATATTTATCTTCTTACAGGAAGAATATTGAACACACTTTGGGTGAATACTTGTGATGGTTGTGTCTACAAGGTGAGCGAAGTGCAGAAGAATACTTGTGATGGTTGTGTCTACAAGGTGAACCAGGTACACAAGTTTTTTTTGTAGTTCTTATTTATTTCTTTTTTTTAGCACAATATCAGTAATTCACCCCACATACGAAAACATATCGAGGGAAGACCTAAAAATGTAACCTAAGATATTTTGTATGACCATGTAGAATCATTAGAAAATATTAAATCAAAATTAAAACATAGTTGGAAATAATGCTTGATGATAAATTTAAACCCTTTGAAGAAAAGATTGAGACAAAGACAAAAAATAGAATTTTAGGGTAAGAGAGTGAGTTACACAAAATGAAGGCTATATTACAATAAATGGACAAAAAAACCCCAAGAAAAAAAATAATCAATCGAGGAGGAGAAGTCGAAAAAAGTTGTAATCTTAGGGACAAGATTAGAGAGCTAGAAGAAAAAATAATTGGTAATTTGGTTGTAAATCGTTTGGAACCTAAGTTCGATATCAAACCCATCAAATAAAAAATGAACAAGCTCATATAATTACACAATGAACATAACAAAGGAGCCTTAAAACTCATATTTTTTGGTGTAAAAAAGCTTAAAGATGAGGACACCCTCACAATAGTCAAGGAGGAACTAAAAAATAAATCACAAATTGAGACAACTTTCCTTGTAGAATAAAAAAGGTTCGGAAAAATAATTTAAAATAAAGATAGGTTGATCTAGGTTAAGGTAAACTATAATCACCATGAATATGGAATACTTAGCAAAAGTACAAGTTTAAAATGGTCAGGAATATTTATCAATGAAGACCTCATTCCAGAGGACCAAGATGAATTAAGGAAGGACGTTCAAAAGGTGAAAGAATATAGGAAGGAAGGGAAATGGGAAATCATTCGGAATTGAAAGACTATTATTAGGGATAGAGACAAACAAGATAATAATAAACAATAATTTGGACACTTCCAATTCTCTCTTGGAACTTCCATGGTTTTCCATGGAGTAAAAGGCCTATAATAAGTAGACCTCGAGTGAAATTCATATTATTTTCTTGGTTGAAAATTGTGAGCATGAAGAATCTAAGGTCCCTAATATAGAGCAATTTGTTTTATGTTCAACATGGAATAAGAAGTCCTCCCATAGAGGGGTTGGAGGAATATATTGTTACATAAAAAATAACGTATCTCCTCACATCCAGCGTGATAAGAAATATTCTCTTAATCAACACAAATGGATGGAGATATCATATATTAACATTCATAAAATTTATATGGACATATGTGATTTCACACTTATTAACTATACTCTTCATACAAAAAACAATGTAGTAAGAATTGTCCCTACAAAAGATTAGATAAATATATATATGAACCAGATGGATGTCGATGGCCTCCCACGTATTCCAACTGGCTCATTCTGGCAGTTTTCCAGTTTGACAGTTTTTTCTAGTTTTCGAGTCCTGAACTTCCAGGGTCGTTTTGAGGCATGAAACAATGTTTTTAGGGATTTCCATAGTCACACTATAGGATTTAGTGATAGTGTGATGAAAACATGTGTAGTCCTTGGATATACCTTTCGAATGAGCTATTGTGTGCCCCAAACGGAGATTGTATGCCAAAGTTATGCCCCCGAGAAGGTGATACGACCAAACTACCCAAAACAGGGTTGATCCAAGGGATCAAATTGTGCTAAAAAATAAAAGTGCTTAGAATCGCTTAAAATTGGGCATGTGTGTAGGCCTTGTCGTTATGAACCCAACACAACTTTAATGGGATAAAATGAACGTCGTATGAGCAATATATCACGTTCTGTTTGTTTTGCCAAACAGACAAAATTTTATTGATTGTGCAGTCCGTACAGTGTTGATGTGGCAATTGACCATATAGGAAATAGAACCGTACTATGATGTAGCAGAGGAGTGGAATGTTCAGTGGACATGTGTGGAAGACATGGTTGAATCATATCTTGACATGTGTTTGTTTGATGGCAAGTGTTACAGTGCCACGTGGTGCAGTCGTGGGCTACCACGTGGCACCCCTCCATTGGATTGAATTGGAAAATGTTTATGAATCCACAGGATTCAAACCTACGACCTCCAGGTGTGGGGGAACGATTTGGCAGGGCTGAGCTACCAGTGATCCAGAATTGGATCTCAGGACCAAAATGGGTCCAGGAAGGTCTAAAACTCAAAGTGCTCGGAATGGCTTCAAAATGGACGTGTGCATAGGCCCCATTGATACGAACCCAACACAACTTGAACGAGATCAAACATATGTTGTATAGAAATATATCGCAATCTGTTCATTTCATCAAACAGGCGAAAAAAATGATGTTGACTGTGCAGTCCATACAGCTCATACAATGTTGATGTGGCAGCTGACTGTACAGGTTGTACGACCATACACCTGACGTGGTAGGGTGTGTTGGAACTGATGTGGGCAGGTACAGGTGGAAGAGTCAGGGTGTGACACTTGGCACCACTAAAAGGGTGACACGTAGCATAGGCTGACATGGCAAGGTCGTACGACATGTGGCAGGTAGTTGATGTGGTAGGTACGGTGGATGCTAACTGGGCAGACACGTGTTGAAAGTTGGATGAGCCAGCGCTTGACACATGACAGTTTGTGGTAAAGTTGTAAGGTGCCACGTGGCCCAGTCATGGGCTTCCACATGGCACCCAATTATTGGTTTGTTGTATTGAAAATTTATTGAGAGTCCATGGGGGTCAAACCTGTGGCCTCCATGGGCGGCCGAGTCTTCACATAGGTCAGGCTACCATCCTTCCTACACACTGGTTATTAACCACATATGACCCCACATATATTTATGTTGCAGTTTTTAAATCGTCGGTAGAGTTTAGGGCTGGGGCTATGCCCCAGCCCCCGACATGATTCATGCGACCTATGCCATATGACTACAAGCCTTCACTTTGATGTCTGTGTAAGAACCGTTCCAATAGCCTTAGCTTCGACGTTTTGGCATAGGACCACACCATTTGACCCTATGTTACCATTTTAGCACGGGTATATAGAGGTTTTCCCTAGTCGGTCGGGCTAGCCCGCCGACCAAGGGTGTAACCGTGGGCTAAACCGATGGGGGCTATATAATAGTTATGGGCACATGGCAACCAAAGTGACCGAGGGCCAGGAATCCAGGGGGCTAGTGCGCCCAACAATCAGTGCTTGGCCACATGGAGTGCGCCTAGGTGACCAATGGAGAGGAAAAGGGGGTTGCACCCTTAATATATGCCCAAAACTGGGTTTTACACTATATATTGATTTTAATTGGATTTTCTCAACAGTTTTGGAGATTTAGTCCATTTTTGGAGGATCTTGGGCCCTTTTTGAGGCTAGATCTTGGGGAGAAGTTGGGAGGTTGTTACCCACTTCAGGTCTATATAAACTAGAGGATCTTGAATCCATGAGGAGGTTCAAAACGGAGAAATTTTGAAGAATTGTCAAGCCAAAGCCATTTTTATGCAGGGAAGCAATTGAGGAGAGCACCTTTGTGGGGCATTTCTGGGAGCTTCGTTCATCTATTTTTAGTGCCGTCAGTTTTGTTGGGTTTTTGAGATCTGGTAGAACATGACCAGATCAGTTTGTAATCATTTTGGCACTGTTATGATGTAATTTTAAAGCTTCGAACAGAAATAATAAAGCCTCACCCACTGAGACAAAGGCCCGGATACGTAGGAGATATTACTGAAATCTATTATCAACTTCTCTTGTTATGGTTTGTTGTTGTTTTATGATTATTTTCAAATCTGTATATGGTTATATGTTTTCTATGTTTCTTCATTAATAATTCCTCTTTCATTCAATTCCTAAATGGTAATTTAACTCATCCTTTAAAACTCAACCATTTTCATTAAAAGATCTTTTCGGATCAAGTGGTATCAGAGCTAGTTGACGTTTGGCTTTTGAGTTTTCATGATGACCAGGGAAAAGATGAATCGTGGAGAAGGTGAGATTGTTGAAGAGAATTGTGATATTGGATTGAGAAAGAGAACTTCTCAAAGTGAGAAGATGGCATCGGAAGAGGGACTTTCTCGTGATGAGAAAGAGTTTCGAAAGACTTTCTTCGCCATGTTGGAGATGATGAAGGTTCTATATGAGGATTACCTGGAACAGAAGAGACCAGTTCTAGGTGAATCTTCAAAGTTCAAAAGTGAATAAGGAGAGGATCCTCCTCAAATTCCTCCTTCACCTCCATCAACTTATTCTTCTTCTTCAACTTCAAGTTCCAAATCCACAGCAAGAAAACATGTCCATAAACATTAAAATGAAATGCCTTTACTTAAAATTGATGTGAAATTTGAATTACCTATGTATGATGGTGAAGTCAATGTAGAGAGGCTTGATAACTGGGTCAGACAGATGGAGGTTTATTGTAGTGTGCAACAAATCAAGGATGAGGCCATTTAAATCAAGTTGGCATCACTTCGACTTGCAGACACAACACTCATTTGGTGGAAAAGCAAGTTACAAAATGGCACGCAACAAGTGGGTAATGTATTTCCATCATGAAAAGTTTTTGTTTCTGCACTTAGAAATCAATTCTATCCTTTGGGTTATAAAGAGAAATATTTAATTGAATGGAAAGGTCTTAAACTAAAAAAAGGACAAACAATGCAAGAATAAACAGATGGATTTCATAAAATAGCATTAATGTTAGATATTCCTTTACATACCTAAGAAACTCTTATGAAGTATATAGGAGGTTTACCTACACATATTCGTAATACTTTATTCATGTTTGGACCTACTAATATTTATGAGGTTTTTGTTGAAGCGACATACATTGAGCAAGGGAAAAGAAGAGTTGGTGTATCAGGGGAATTGTATTCAAGGAAAGAGGACAAAAGGAAGTGGAATGGAAAGAAGGAAAATTCAGTGGCAAGAAAGGAAGAGAATCCATCTTGCAAGCATTGCAAGAAATAAGGGCATGATGAGGACCATTGTTGGAAATTGCATCTTGAGAAGAGACGGAACTGGTTCAAAGAGAGGAAAGGGAGGAAAATAGTTGCAACAACAACATTGCCAACAAACTTGGGATCAGATTGGGGTGATGAATCTAAACTCTCATTGGTTTCTTTGACAGGTAAAATTGGTGAAGGGTTTGATTATGGAAGTAAATTGTTTCACATAAGGGTCATTATGAGGCATACTAAGGCCGACAAATTGATATATAGTGGATATCAATCTAACTTGATTTCAGAGGAATTTTTTAAACAATTGGGATTAAACACTCAAATGCATCATAAGACTTACTCACTTAAATGGATAAGCAACAATCATAAATTGCACATAGCAAAGCAATGCACATTAAAATTTGCAATTTCATCTAAGTTTGTGGATGAGGTAACATGTAATGTGGTGCCACTCAATGAATGTGGGATGGTTTTAGGAAGTCCTTATTTGTATGATTGCAAAGCAATCTTCTACATGGAACATAATCAATATCACTTAATCAAAGTAGACAAAGAATATGGGGTAATGATCATCATTTAAAAGTAAATCAATCTCTTCAAATAATGGAACAATTAAGAAAGGCGGATCATGAAAGGAACACACCTATAATTGTTTCAAATCAAGTAATTGGTCTTAAGCAAGAACATGAAATGATTGTAGAATGGAAGATCAATCACACTTTGCTTCAATATAATCTAATGTTGTGCAAGTATTACAAACATATTATCTCGTTTGCAATCATATTTCTAATGTTATCATTAGTAATTTTTTCAACATGGATGATAGTGGCTTCAGTAAGATGTGACAGAGTACAAGTGGCTAACAATATGTTTTCAGTTATCATGGTTGTTTTACAGTTGATCTTGATGAGACAGGTGCACAAGACAGAGTTTAAATACATGGAACAAGTGGGGTGGCCTATCCCACACTTTATGACTAGTCAGTAACCTTTTGGAGGACCAAAAGGTCTTTAGTGGGGAGGTGTGATCCAAAATTGGATCTTGGGACCAAAATGGGTCCAGGAAGGCCTAAAAATCAAAGTGCTCAGAATGGATTCAAAACATATGTCTGCATGGGCCTCATCGATATGAACCCAATGCAACTTTAATGGGCTCAAATGAACATCGTATGCGAAAGATATTGCGATCTGTTTGTTTCGTCAAAAAGGCAAAAAAAAGATGTTGATTGTGTAGTCCGTACAGTGTTGACGTGGCAGTAGACTGTACAGGCCATACGACCATACAACTGACATGGTAGGGTGCAGTGGCATTGACATGGGTAGGTATATATGGATGAATCAAGGTCTGCCACATGGCACCACTACAAGGGTGACACATGGCACCGCTACAAGGGTGACACGTGGCACATTCTGACGTGGCAAGGTCATACGACACGTGGAAGTTGGCTGACATGGTAGGTACAGTGGATGTTGACTAGGAAAACACGTGTTGATAGTTGGATGAACCAGAGTTTGACACATTGCAGTTTGTGGGAAAGTGGTAAGGTGCCATGTCGCCCAATCATGGGCTGCCACGTGGCACCCAATTATTGGTTCATTGTATTGAAAAATTATTGAGAGTTCATGGGGGTCAAACCCATGACCTCCATTGGCGGTCGAGTCTTCATGTAGGTCGAGCTACCAACCTGACTACAGAGTGGTTCTTAACCACATACGACCCAACATTTATTTATGTTGCAGTTTGTAAACCATCGACACAGTTTAGGGTTGGGGCTAGGCCCCAGCCTCCTACGTGATTCATGTGACCCATACCATATGACTATGAGCCTTCACTTTGATGTTCACGTGGGAACTATTCCAACATCCTTAGCTCCGACGTTTTGGCATTGGAACACAGCATTTGACCCTGTGTTACTGTTTTAGCAAGGGTATATAGAGGTTATCCCCAATCAACCGGGCTATCCCGTCGACCAAGGGTGTAACTATGGGCTAAACCAATGGGAGATATATAACAGTTAGTACGTGGATCTCCGAGCTATGGGAACATGGAAACCAAAGAGATCGAGGGCCAGGAATATAGGGGGCCAGTGCACCCAACACTCAATGCTTGGCAACATGGAGTGCACCCAGGTGACCAGGAGCGCAGAAAAAGGGGTTGTGCCCTTAATATATGCCCAAAAGTGGGTTTTATACTATATGTTGATTTTAATTGGATTTTCTCAGCAGTTTTGAAGATTTAGTCAATTTTTGGAGGATCTTGGGCCCTTTTTGAGGCCAGATATTGGGGAGAAGTAGGGAGGTTGTTACCCACTTCAGGACTATATAAACTAGAGGATCTTGAACCGATGAGGAGGTTCAGAATAGAGAAATATTGAAGAATTTCCATGCCAAATCCATTTTTATGTAGGGAAGCCATTTAGGAGAGAACCTTTGCGGGCCATTTCTGGGAGCTTCGTTCATTCGTTTTCAGTGTCGTCAATTTTGATGGGTTCTTGAGATCTAGTAGAACACGAAAAGATCAGTTTATGATCATTTTCACACTTCTATGATGTACTTTTAAAGATTCTAACATAAATAAGAAAACCTCACCCACTGAGACAAAGGCCTAGAGATGTAGGCGAGATTGTCGAACTCCGTTATCAACTTCTCTTGTTATGTATTACTGTTGTTTTATGCTTATTTCTAAATCTACATATGTTTATATGTTTTCCATGTTTCATCATTAATACTTCCTCTTTCATTCAATTCCTAAATGGTAATTTAACTCATGCTTCAAAACTCAACCATTGTTATTAAAAGATCTTTTCGGATCAACCAGCCTGCCCACAAGTGTTGCTTACACCTATAACAAGTTTAATTATATTTGAATTTGAATGGAGTTTAATGTGGTGGAGTAAAGGGTCATGAATAGTCCCCAACCCCCAGCGCATACCATAGAACCATTCCATATAACCTTTGAATTACCTTTTGGCACACGCGAGGATTGCATACGACTCTGCCCCGATGTGTATCCATGTGAAATTTTTCATATGCCCATTGCTTTACCTTTGGCACAAACCAATCCAGCGTAGTCCCATTTTGGTAGCCCCCAGTGCATAGGACCTTGCCATATAACCCACATGGATACTTTGTTATGGATGTATCCCCCAGTTCTTGTTAGCTCCGACGTGTTTACATGGAACCATTACATATGACCCATTCCTTATGATATGGTGTGGGATTTTTTGTTATATGGTTTTGTTGGCATGCGGGAGTTTTATGGGTATAGCCCTGCCACTTGTCATCACGAGACTCACACATGAAAATGGGCCCGATTCAAGCACTGGGACGTGGCCACATGCCCCCATGTGGCCAACACCTCCATCCAAGGGGGCGCTAATCTCGGTAATGATTCGACAAATTGCCCCATTTTGCGGGATCCACGCGTGTGTTGGGTTTTAGGCCCAGTACCACTACGGGATCCAGGTTAGTCAGTCACATGTGTGTTTTGGCATGCATGTACAACAATATTGACGGGGAAAACTTCCAAGGAGTGTAACTTCTTCATTTTTTGGCCAAACCAGGTGACGAAAAATCCCAGCTAGGGGTTTTTGGACATTTTGAAGCCATTGAAGCCATCCATTTTGTATTCTGAGCACTATAAGACAACATTTTAAGAATAATGAAAATTATCCAAGTGAATCTGGACCATGAGATGTAGCCCAAGAGAGGGGTGAACCACTTTATCATTTGTTGTGTTATGTGTTCATTGTTGATGGTTTTTATCTGTTTGATATGTTGCTTATGTTTAAGTAAAACTCACCAAATTTATGTGTTAGTAACTATATCCTATTACCCAAACACATGCCATTTTACACTTGCAATTTTAAAGAGATAAGTCTTCTTCGTTTTTAATATCTATTGGAAACATATTCATTCCATTTTCATATCAGTTGCTATCAGATCTTTGGTTTTTTAAGACTTGATTTTTTGCAAGTTGTTTTTGTTTTTCAGATGCTTACAAGGTTGAATCTCACAAGAGGAGAAGTTCAAATTGTAGAGCCAAGTTCTCAACAGTCAAGAAGGAGAACTATCAAATCACCTCATGTTTCAAGAATATTTTCACCAAGTATGGCTCATGACGACATCCATGGAAATATTCCTTCAGAGGAGGAAACTTTCAAGAAAGCCTTCTTTGATATGGCTGAAATGGTGAAAGTGTTATTTTATGAAAGGAATGCAAGATTGGAAGGTGAAATATCCAACCCTCCAAAGGGAAATGGAGACAGTGGTGATAAAACTCCAAAGGGAAATGGAGGGAGTGATGATTCTCCACCTCCTTCACCTACATATTCCACCTCTTCTAGCATTTCAAAACCACCTCCAAGTTCTCCAAAATAATATGGTAAAACTCCTTTACAAACCCCTTTACTAAATCTTGATATTAAATTTGAATTTCCTATATATAATGGAGAGGTGAATGCAGAAATGTTGGACAATTGGGTTCATCAAATAGAGGTGTATTGTAGGATACAAAAGATCCAAGATGATGAAAGAAAAGTTCATCTTTCCTCTCTTAGATTGGAAGGTGCAACACTCATTTGGTGGGAAGCCAAAACTCAAGAGGACATGAAGAAACATGGTAAAGTTTTATCCTCTTGGAATGATTTTATTGTTGCAATTAAAAGGCAATTTTATCCATTACCATACATGCAGAAAAATATTATGGATTGGAAAAACTTTAGGCAAGCTAAGGGGCAAGATGTGAAAAGTTTCACTCAAGAATTTATGAGAAGATCCTTGGTTTTGGGTGTATATTTGTCTTCACAAGATAATTTGCTCAAATACATAGGAGCATTACATAGCTACTTGAGGCATACAATACTTATGTTTAATCCTTCAAATCTAGAGGAAGTATGTGTGCAGGCTACTCATTTAGAGGCAAGAGGAAGGAATGAACCTCAAGAGGGAAGCAAGAAGTTTCTTAATGGAGACAAGGGAAAGAGGAAGTTTGAAGGAAATGGAAAGAAAAATGCTTAAGTCAAGAAAGAGAGGGAGAAACTCTCTTGCAAACATTGTTCAAAGGATGGCCATGATGAAGACCATTGCTAGAAACTTCATCCTGAAAAGAGACCCAAAAAGTTCAACAACAAAGAGAATCCAAACATTGTTGCAACTGTACAATGAGATTTAGGATCTGATTCAGAAGATGAAACAAAGATCACAACCATGGGTTTACAAGGTAAGAATTTTGTTGCAAGTACTAGTTCTTCAAATTCTTCCATCAATGAAACTCAACATGAAAAAGAAAGGATAGAGATTTTCTACATAAGGGTAATTTCAAAACATACCAAGATAGACACTCTTTTTGATACAGGATCCCAAGAAAACCTTATTTCTGAAGACATTGTCAAAAAACTAGATTTGGAAACTACTCCTCATCCTAAACCATACCCTGTAGGTCGGATATGTGACAATGCCAAATTGCATGTGACAAGAAGGTGTAAACGCATATTTGTCATCACTGCAAACTATATAGATGAGGTAGATCTTGATGTCATTCCATTGGATATTTAAGGTATTGTGTTTGGAATCCCATAGGCATATGATAGGAGAACCATTCTTCATCGTCATGAGAACAAGTATCATTTGTTTAAAAATAGAATTGAGTACATTGTTAGAGCACATAAAAAGAAGATGAATTTGTCACTTACAAATGTTGGACAAATGAAAAGACTAGTCAATGCTAGTAATAACCTTGTACTTATAGTGACTAAACCCAACGACAATGATGAAGAAAAAGTTCTCAAAGGATGTGATACAAAGTTACAATCTGATTTGCATGAGGTTGTTAATGAAAATGTTGAGATTTTTCAGGAACAAAAGGGATTGCCTCCTAAAAGGGGTGTCTAACAAGAGATTTTATTGCAGCAAGGAGGTCATCCTCCAAACCTTGACATGTGCATGATGTCAGTTAGGTAGAATGTTGAAAACAGAAAACAAGCCCAAGAGTTTCTTGACAAAAGGGTCATCAAACAAAAAATTCGCCATGCAGGTCACAAATTGGTTTGGTACCAAAGAAAGATTGTATGTGGTGTATGTGGGTAGATTTCAGAGCCTTTAACAATACTACAAATATGATTGTTGAAGGAGACATACGAAAGAAATCTTTGAGATCAAAGAATGCTCCTTTGCATGGCTTGACAAGTTATGTTTACCACTTGGTGATAAGGTATAGGAAAGTATTTTATGATAAAGTTGTTGATATGCTTACTAGGCCTATTGTTGGTGCTTTACTTACTTTCAAGCATAATCCTATCATGCATAAGAACTATTTGGAACCATATGCTTTAGATGTTGATGGAAAACATGTTTATGAAACTTTATGTCATGATAACCAAGTTGAGGAATTGGATTCCTATGTGCATGGTAAACTTTTGTATCTTGGCAAGCTATGTTTTTCATAGGGTGAAAGAGTCAACAAGATATGGGAATCACATTCTTCTCTTGTTGTTGGCCATTTTGATATGGGAAAGATGATGGTTAGATTGAAAACAAAGCATCCTAAGTTTTGGGATGAGAATCTACATTAATTTCATCATGTTCATAACCAGTCCAAGAAGTTCATTGAACCAGTTCAGTTTGTGTAGCAAACTGTTCAAGAACAGTTGAGAAAGAGCCAAGCCATGTACACAACAAGGCGTGACAAGTTTCGTATTGTTCTCAAAGGCACCAATCCAAGAAAGGCTGGATGGATTGAAATTATAAGGGTCATTTAATTGTACCCTCATCTACAAATGGACTAAAAGTAGTCTTTTGGAGGTCCAAAAGCTTCCCAATGGGGAGGTGTGATCCAGGGGATCAAATTGTGCTCAAAAATCAAAGTGCTTGGAATCGCTTAAAATCATATGTGTGTGTAGGCATCATCGTTACGAAACCAACACAACTTGAATGGGCTCAAATGGATGTTGTATGAGAAAGATATTGTGTTCTCTTCGTTTTTCCAAACAAGAAAAATTTTGATGATTGTACAGTCCATACAGTGTTGACATGGCAGCTGACCATATAGGTCATACATCCGTACAATGACATGGTAACATAGTGGCATGCTGGCTAGACAGGTGTGGGCAGATGTGGTTGAATCATATCTTGACATGTGTTTGTTTGATGGAAAGTGTTAAGGTGCCACGTGGCCCAGTCATGGGTTGCAACGTGGCACCCCTCCGTTGGATTGAATTGGAAAATGTGTACGACTCCACGAGAGTCGAAACCGTGACCTTCGGGCATGGGGGAATGATTTGGCAGGGTCGGGCTACCATCCCGCCCATAAGTGTTGCTTACACCTATAGAAAGTTTAATTATATTTGAATTTGAGTGGAGTTTAATGTGGCAAAGTAAAGGGTTAGGGCTAGGCCCCAGCCCCGACGCATACCATAGAACCATTCCATATAACCTTCGCATTTCCTTTTGGCACGCATGAGGATTGCATACGACTCATCCCTAACGCGTATCCATGTGACCTTTTCTATATGACAGGTGCTTTATCTTTGGCGCAGACCACTCCAGTGTAGCCCCGTTTTGGCAACCCTTGGCACATAGGACCTTGCCATATAACCCGCATGGATACTGTTTTATGGATTTATCCCCTAGTTCTTGTTAGCCCTGGCACGTTTACATGGAACCATTACATATGACCCATTCCTTATGATTTGGCATGAGAGTTTTTGTTATATGGTTTTATTAGCACGTGGGATTTTTATGGGTACAACCCCACCACTTGTCAGCACGAGACTCATGCATGCAAACATGCCCAATTCAAGTGTTGGGACATGGTCACATGCCCCCCATGCGACTAGCACCTCCACCCAAGGGGGCGCTAATATCGGTAACGGTTCAATAAACTGCCCCGTTTTGCGGGATGTGCATGTGTGCTGGGTTTTAGGCCTAGTAACATTGTGGGAGCAAGGTTAGTCAATCACAGGTGCATTTTGGCGAGCAAGTACAACAAGATTGAAAGGGAAAACTTCCACAGAGTGTAACTTCTTCACTTTTTGGCCAAACCAGGTGCCAAAAAATCCCAACTAGGGGTTTTTGGACATTCTAAAGCTATTGAAGCCATCCATTTCGTATTATGAGAACTGTAAGAGAAACTTTTAAGCATAATGAAAATGATCCACGGGAAGTTGGGCCAAGAGATGTAGCCCAAGAGAGGGGTGAACGCATTTATCATTTGTTGTGTTATGTGTTCATTGTTGATGGTTTTTATCTGTCTGATCAGCTACTCATGTTTAAGTAAAACTCACCAAATTTATGTGTTAGTAACTTGATCCTATTACCCAAACACATGCCATTTTACACTTGAAATTTAAAAGAGATAAGTCTTCTTCATTTTTAAGATCTATTGGAAACATATTCATTCCATTTTCAGATCAGGGGTCCACAAAACTATTGGCTTTTCATCTTCTAGGGTTATGGTTTTGGATTTTATTTTTGTTAAAAAGGCCTTTAGAGCCTCATTGTAATCAATCTTCTGGTGAAATTGAGTATCTGTCACATCTCTTCTCATAGATAAGGTGCCACCATTCAAAAATAATTTCCATACCTTGTGCACCAAGTTGGGTATCAAAGAATCTGAGCGACATCTGGTTCTAAAATACCACGGTGCTTTTCATAGGTACATCCAAACCGAAATTGATTTCCTAGAAATATCATCACTGGGAGATGCCTAATGGTATGCTGTCAAAATCGAGCAGAAATTTAGGCACCAAAACACACGGGAGTTCAGGTCTACAAATACACAACAATCAAAGTATGATAAATACAGACCTAACAAAAAACCTCCCGAAAACCAGTCTCAGCCACAGGAAAATAAGGGTCATGGGAAGACAAAGAAGGACACTGGAAAATGGTGCGATTTCAAAAAAAAATTGTCACACAACACTGATGAATGTATCTCAATAAAATCATTGGTGGTCGATATCAAAGACAAGGAGATGAAAGAGGATTCATAATATGATTTAGAAAATACTGGTAGAAGACATATCATCAACATAGACCCAGTTGTTATTCTTTCCACCGCAACAATTCAACCTAAAGAACCAACAGATCTTGAAGAGGGGGAATGCCCTTTTCATTCACAGAAGTGGGTGAAGGGGACCCCACTACATTTTCTTGTTGATAGCGAAAGCCAGAAGAACCTCATCTCAGCACAGGCCGTCAAACAATTGCGATTGTCGACAAGACCACACCCAAATCCATACAACATCGGGTGCCTTCGCCAGGGACAATATCTTTGTATCATGCAGCAATGTCGATATTCATATGATATCTAGCCCTTCAAGGATGAGGTATTATGTGATGTGTCCCCACTGGATTTCTGTGATGTTCTCTTGAGCCAACCATATATATGGAAGCACCATGCTATTTATGAGTTTCAACACCGTAGTTTCATTATTACTCTAGGGGGTCATCTCTATAGGATACCAGAGGTAATTCTGACTACTGTCCCACCTAAACAATGCTGCAAGGTAGTATCTCATACTGCAAAATTAAGCTTCTTCACAATCTATTTAAAAGGTGAACAAAAGGACACTACAACCATGCCAACCTCAATCCAAGCACCTTTTATCTAATAGAATCAGGTCGACAAGATTGCAACAAATCACAGAGGTTCCTTCTCCACAAAGTCATTTCATGTAGCCATACTTTTTGAACAAATACAACCCCATCAGCAACATGTTTGTGACAACCTTTCACAAACCAAGTAGTGCAACGTCTCCAACAAAGCAAGCAACTCACCAAGATTCAGATTCAACAAGCGAATTCCCCTCTCCCTAGGGAACTCAAAAAAATGGAGACCATTTATTCCTAAGAAGGGAGGATTGGTCGAGATGGATTTCGGTGGCCTCCCACCTATTGAAATTGCCTCATTTTGGCAGTTTTCCAGTTTGCCATTTTTTTTCTAGTTTTTGGGTCCTGAACTTTCGCAGTCGTTTTGAGGCCCTAAACAATGTTTGTAGGGATCCCATAGTCACACTATATGAATTATCTATATTCTAATAGAAAAATGTTTAATCCTCAGATAGACCTCTCCAATGACCTATCGTTCTCCCCAAACAAAGATTGTATGCCAAAGTTACACCCACAAGAAGTTGATACTCCAAACTACAAAAAACGCGATCCACAAAACTGTTGGCTTTTAATTTTTAGGGGTTAGGATTTTGGATTTTATTTATGTTAAAAAGGCCTTTAGAGCCCCATTTTAATCAATATTGTAGTGAATGCGTGTAGCTATCACATCTCTTCTCAGAGATAAGTTGCAACCATTCTAGCGAGTCTTTCACTCTCTAATTTTACAGTCTTTGTACATTTTCGTTCATTAATAGAAATTGTGTACTACTATATCTATGTATTTATGGTTGCATATCTAATATATTTTTGCTATATTATTGGATAACTGAGATATCTTTGTACATATCTTTATTATATCTCCGCTCTCATTTCGTGCCGAAAATAATCTGGATCAGTGGTATCAAAGCAGACTGCTCTTGATTTTTTTTCAGTGCATGTCCCCAATGATGTCTGAGTATAGAAAGTTGGGTCTCGATCTTGTCTCTATTGAGGAAAATTGTTCTAACACACCCAAGAAACCCTCCATGGCAGAGGAAAATATAAATGATGGAGCAGAAGATTCTATTAATATGTTGTTGGAGCAAGCTCTCATGCGACAGAATGAAGAAATGAAGGAGAATTTTTCCCACATCCTTCAATTCCTGTCAATAACAACTGGCACGTAATCATCAAGAGGCCACCTTGGAGGCACCTCACCTTTTTAGGTACAAGTTAATTTTGATATTCCTATATTTGCAGGACAAATAGATGTTGATTCCCTAGAAAAATGGTTAAATCTACTAGAAGGTTATTTCTCTGTTCACAATTTCTCCAACAAGAAAAATATCACCTTCACACTTTTCAAGGCTCTCCCCCGTATCAAACATTGTTGGAAAACTTACTGGGATAAAATTTCCACAGAGGAGCCTGGAATATATGGGGCCGAGCCCACCTAGGAGTTGTTTGTGGATATGGTCAATAGTATTACCCTGTTGGTAGCTATGATGACCAATACATGAGATGGTCCACATTGTGGTAAGAGAGGTGCCAAACAATGCTTGAGTTCACAAATAATTTCCATACCTTGCGCACAAATTTGGGTATCAAAGACATTGAGCAACATCTTGCTCTGAAATACCGCGATGCTTTGCATAGGTACATTCAAACCGAAATTGATTTCCTAGACATCTCATCATTGGGAGTTTTCTATCAATATGCTGTGAAAATTGAGAAAAAATTTAGGCACCACAACAAACAGGACTTCGGGTCTACAAATACGCAACAATAAAAGTATGATAAAGACAACCTTAACAAACAACCTCTCGAAAACTAGTCTAAGCCACATGAAAAGAAGGGTCACGGGAAGACGAACAAGGACACTGGAAAATGGTGCCATTTCCACAAAATACCCTGGCACAACACTGATAAATGTCACTCATAACAATCATTGGTGGTCGATATCGAAGACAAGGAGTTGAACCCCAATTCAGAATCTGATTCAGAAAAAAATGGTAGAAGACAGATCATTGACATAGACCCCACTGCTATTGTCGCAACCACAACAATTCAACCTAAAGAACCAAGAGATACTGAAGAGGGGGGTGCCTTTTTCATTCACAGATGTGGGTAAAGGGGACGTCACTACATTTTATTGTTGATAGCGGAAGCTAGAAGAACCTAATCTCAGTAGAGGTCGTCAAATAGTTGGGAGTGTCGAAAACACCACACCCGAAGCCAAACAACATCAGGTGTCTTCGTCAGGGACGAGATCTTCATGTAAGCCAACAATGTCAACTTTCATATGACATCCAACCCTTCAAGGATGAGGTATTATGTCATGTTTCCCCACTGTATGTCTGTGATGTTTTCTTAGGCCAACCATATATGTGTAAGCACCATGTTATTTATGAGTCTCGACTCCTTAGTGTCATTTTTACTCTGGGGGGTCATCTATACAGGATACCAGAGGGAATTTCGACTATTGTCCCACCTAAAAAGTGCCGCAAGATAGTATCTCATACTAAAAAATTCAACTTCTTCACAATCTATTCAAAAGGTGAACAAAATGACACTACAACCACGATAGCCTCAGTCCAAGCCCCTTTTATCCAACAAAAGCAGGTCGAAAAGATTTCAGAAAAGCATAAAGGTTTGTTCTCCACATAGTCATCTCATGTAGCCCGACTGTTTGAATAGATTCAACCCCGTCAACAACATGTTGGTGACAACCTTCTAAAAACCAAGCATAGCAACGTCTATAGCAAAGCAACCAACTCACCAAGATTCAGATTCAACGATCTCTTTCCCCTGTCCCCATGAAACTCAACGCAATGGAGACAATTTTTTCCTAAGGAGGGAGGATTGATCCAGATGGATGTCATTGGCCTCCCACCTATTCCAACTGTCTCATTTGGGCAGTTTTCCAGTTCAACAGTTTTTTCTACTTTTTTGGTCTTGAACTTTCAGGGCCGTTTTGAGGCCCTAAACAACGTTTTTAGGGATCGCCATAGTCACAATATCGACTTTATCCATAGTGTGATGGAAACACATGTATTCCTCAGATAGAACTTTCCAATGAGATATCGTGCACCCCAAACAAATATCGTATTCAAAATTTACGCCCCCGAGAAGTTGATACACCAAACTACCCAAAACGGGGTCCACAAAACTGTTGGATTTTCATCTTCCAGGGTTAGGGTTTTGGATTTTATTTATGTTAAAAAGGCCTTTGAGCCTCATTGTAATCAATCTTATGGAGAATGTGAGTATCCATCACATCTCTTCTTAGAGATAAGCTGACAACATTCTAACGAGTATTTCACTCTGTAATTTTACAGTCTTTGTACATTTTCACTCATTAATAGAAATTGTGTATTACTGTATCTCTATGTTTATGGTTTCATATCTGATATATTTCGGTTATATTATTGGATAACTAAGAGATGTATGTACATTTATTTATTATATCTCCTCTCATTTTGTGACGAAAATAATCTGGATCACTAGTATCAAAGAAGGATGCTCTTGATCGTTTTTCAGTGCATGTCCCCGACGAGGTCCAAGTATAGAAATTTGGGTCTTGAACTTGTATCTCTTGACGAAAATCGCTCTCACACCCAAGAAACCCTCCTTGGTGTAAGAAAATAAAAATGATGGAGTAGAAGATTTTATTAATTCGTTTCTATAGCAAGCCCTCACGCTACAGAGGGACAAAATAATGGATAATTTTCCCCACATCCTCCAACGCCTGTCGATAAAACCCAATGCATATTCATCAAGAGGCTAGTTTGGAGGCACCTCATTTTTCAAGGTACAAGTTAATTTTGATATTCTTGTATTTGCAAGACAAATAAGTGTGGATTCCCTAGAAAAATGGCTAAATATGTTAGAAGGTTATTTCTTTGTTCACAATTTCTCCGACACGGAAAAAATTACCTTCGCACTCCATAAGGTTCTCTTCCATGGCAAAAGTTGTTGGGAAACTTACTGGGAGATAATTTCCACAGAGGAGTTTGGAATATATGTGGTCGAGCCCACCTGGGAATTGTTTGTGGATATGGTCAAGGAACAATGTCACCCTATTGTTAACTATGACGACCAATACATGAGATGGTCTAGACTGCAGCAAGAGCGGGGCCAAACAATGCCAGAGTTCACAAATAATTTCCATACCTTGCACACCAAGTTGGTTATCAAATACTGCAAGCGACATCTGGTTCTGAAATACTGCGGTGCTCTACATAGGTACATCCAAACCGAAATTGATTTCCTAGACATCTCATCACTAGGAGATTCCTATCAATAAGTTGTCCAAATCGAGAAGAAATTTAGGCACCAGAACAAACGGGAGTTCGGGTTTGCAAATCCACAACAATCAATGTATGATAAAGACATCCCTAACAAACAACCTCCCGAAAACCATTCTAAGCTACATGAAAAGAAGGGTCATGGGAAGACAAATAAGGACACTGGAAAATGGTACGATTTCCACAAAATCCCATGGAACAACACTGATGAATGTCACCCAAAACAATCATTGGTGGCCTATATAAAAAACAAGGATCCAAACCTTGATTTAGAATCTGATTTAGAATATACTAGTAGAATACATATCATTGACGCAGACCCCACTACTATTGTCGCAACCACAACAATTCAACCAAAAGAACCAAGAGATCTTGAAGAGGGGGAGCACCTTTTTCATTCACATATGGGGTCGAAGGGGAACCCACTGCATTTTATTGTTGATACCAGAAGCTAGAAGAATCTCATCTCAGCAGAGATCATCAAATAGTTGGGATTGTCCACAACACCACACCTTAATCCATACAACATCAGGTGGCTTCGCGAGAGGTGATATCTTCTTGTCAGCCAACAATATTGATTTTCATATGACATCAAACCCTTTAAGTATGAGGTATTATGTGATTTTTCCCCACTGGATGTCTGTGATGTTCTCTTGGGCCAACCATATATGTGGAAGAATCATGTTATTTATGAGTCTCGACACCATAGTGTCATTGTTAATATGGGGGGTCATATCTAAAGGATACCAGAGGTAATTTCGACTACTATCCCACCTAAATAGTGTTGCAAGGTAGTATCTAATACTATAAAATTCATCTTCTTCACAATTTGTTCAAAAGGTGAACAAAAGGACACTACAATGATGACAGCCTCGATCCAAGCACCTTTTGTCCAACAAATGCTTGTCGACAAGATTGCAACAAAGAACAAAGGTTCCTTATCCATATAGTGATCTCATGTAGCCTGATTATTTGAACAAATTCAACCCCATCAACAACAAGTTCATGACAACCTTCCACAAACCAAGCAGTGCAACGTCTCCAACAAAGCAACCAACTCATCGAGATTCAGATTCAAAATTCACTTTCCCATATCCCCAGGGAACTCAACCCAATCGATACCATTTATTCCTAAGGAGGGAGGATTGATCCATATGGATGTCAGTGGCCTCCCACCTATTGCAACTGGCTCATTTGGAAGTTTTCTAGTTTGGTGGTTTTTTCTAGTTTTCAGGTCCTGACCTTTCGGGGCCATTTTGAGGCCCTAAACAATGTTTGTAGGGCTCGCCACAGTCACACTATAGGATTTTTTGAGAGTGTGATGGAAACATGTTTATTCCTCAGATAGAACTTTCCAATGAGCTATCGTGCACCCCAAATGGAGATCGTATGAAAGAGTTACGCCCCTGAAAAGTTGATACACCAAACTACCTAAAACAACGTCCACAAAATTGTTGGCTTTTCATCTTCCAGGGTTAGGGTTTTGCATTTTCTTTATGTTAAAAAGGCCTTTGGAGTCTCATTTTAATCAATATTTTGGTGAATGCGAGTATCCATCACATCTCTTCTTAGAGATAAGCTGCCACCATTCTAGCGAGTCTTTCACTCTCTAATTTTATAGTCTTTGTACATTTTCGCTCATTAATATAAATTTTGTATTACTGTATCTCTTTGTTTATGGTTGCAACTCTGATGTATTTCTATTATATTATTGGATAACTGAGATATATCTATACATTTATTTGTTATATCTCCACTGTCATTTCGTGCCAAAATTAATATGGATCGGTGTTATCAAAGTGTTCTTGATCATTTTTCAGTGCATATCCCCGACAAGGTCCAAGTATAGCAAGTTGGTTCTCGAGCTCATCTCTCTTGAGGACAATCGCTCATGTATGCCCAAGAAACCTTCCATGGTGGAAGAAAATAAAAACAACAAAGCATAAGATTTTAATAATCTGTTGTTGGAGAAATCTCTCACATGATAAAGGGACGAAATGATGGAGAATTTTTCCCACATCCTTCAATGTCTGTCGATAAAAACTGACGTGTCTTCATCAAGAGACCACTTTGGAGGCACCTCTCCTTTCAAGGTACAAGTTAATTTTTATTTTCCCATATTTGTAGGACAAATAGATGTGGATGCCCTAGAAAAATGGCTAAATCTGCTAGAAGGTTATTTCTTTGTTCACAATTTCTTTGACATGGAAAATATCACCTTCACAATCCTTAAGGATCCCCCCCCATGTCAAACATTTGTGCGAAACTTATCGGGATAAAATTTCCATAGAGGAGTTTGGAATATATGGGGTCGAAACCACCTATATATTTTTGGTGGATGCGTTCAAGGAACAACATTACCCTATTGGAAACTATGACAACCAATACATGATATGGTCCACACTACAGCAAGAGTGGGTCCAAACAATGCCAGAGTTCACAAATAATTTCCATACCTTGCACACCAAGTTGTGTATCAATGACTTTGAGTGACATCTATTTTTGAAATACCACGATGCTCTGCATAGGTACATCCAAATCGAAATTTATTTCCTAGACATCTCATCACTGGGAGATGCCTATCAATATGCTGTCAAAATTGAGCATAAATTTAGGCACCGGAACAAGCTTGAGTTTGGGTCTGAAAATACACAACAATCAAAGTATGATAAAGATGACCCTAACAAAGAACCTCCCAAAAAATAGTCTAAGCGACATGAAAAGAAGGGTCACGAGAAGACGAAAAAGGACACTTGAAAATAGGGTGATTTCTAGAAAATCCCCTGGCACAACACTGATGAATGTCTCTCAAAAAAATCATTGGTGTCCGAGATCAAAGATAAGGAGACAAACCCTAATTCATAATGTGATTCAGAATATATTGGTAGAAGACATATCATTGACGTAGACCCCATTTCTATTATCGGGACTGTAACAATTCAACCAAAAGAACCAAAAGATCCTGAAGAGGGGGGGCGCCTTTTCCATTCATAGATGTGGGTGAAAGGGATCCTGCTACATTTTATTATTGATAGAGGAAGCCAAAAGAACCTTTTCTCATAAAAGGTCGTCAAAAAGTTGGGATTGTCGACAGTTACACATAAAAATTACTATCTTCAATAGTGTTGCAAGTGTCATCATTACAAGTGTTGTAAGTGTCGCATCTTGTCTGCAAGTGTCGCATCTTGACCACAAGTGTCACAAGTGTCACAAGTGTCACAAACATCATACTGCCATATTTCCTATGTCGTTCCTCTAACGACATCACAGGGACACTTAAGACACCTCAAAGACTAGTTTTGAAGAAGATAAATCAGTTGACAAGGAGTACAAACCTTTTGATACTAAAAAAATCACTCAAATATCAAATTTGGAAGGCATCGCTCCCCTATGCACTGTCAGGGAGTGTTAACTCTCCCTAGGCTCCTTTTGGGGAGTGCTACAACACTCTTTGCCCCACTTTAAGGTGGTGCTACCCTTTCTGAGAGAATTTCGGTTTGTTGAGACAAATCAGGGAAGAATCCCCTCAATTCCTGAAGGTGGTTGGATTCGAATAGAAACTCAAGGCATGATCTTAGGGAAGATCCTCAACTGAAGGAGAAGAATCCTCAACTTATCCCAAATATATCTAAAGTGGTTTGGCCTCTCCAAGTCTATATAAGGAGGCATTCTCATGGTGAAAGGGGAGATGGAGATTGAGAATTACACCAAACTTATGATCCCATAAGTGAGATGCCATTGAATCATAATCAATGTAGATTACTTGAGCAAAGGGGTTGGACAAGGAGAGATGGAAGAAGCTGCTCCACCTTCATCATAGGATTGTAGGTACTCTTCAATTATTCTCATTCATATATATACATGCTTGGAATGTTTCTTTCAAGTTTATGTTTGTTCCACATGAACTTTTCTTTAGTAGATAGATCTGTATTTGGGATAATCTCAGTAGAATAGAAAGCTTGTTGTATCTTTGTTTGTTCTACAGGACCTATCGAGGAGCTTGGGATTAAAGATCAACTTGAACTTTGCAAGGACAGAGGCCATTTAAAAAGGTACACTTTTCTTCTTCCTCTTCATTCATTAGCTTAATTAGATCTAAAAGGATGTCAGTGACCAATGATAGCACCCTTTCTGTCTTGGTTTTATGGGTCTAGATACCAAGAGGGAATCCACTTGTTCGTAGGAGGATTCACCTGTAATAGAAATTGGTGACGCCACTGGGGAGGAGCACAGATTTTTGTTTCCTTTCCTAGATCTTGTTTTGGCCCTTTTCCCACTTCTTGAACTTCTCCATACTGTCTTTGATTCTTAGATCTATTTGATTGGCTCTTGATTTCATTAGGGCTTCAAATTGATTGACTAAGTTTTCTTGATTCTTTGATTTTCTAGGCATTTTTCTGAACTTTTGAAGCCTAACACTCCCATTCCCTTGATATTAGAGTGTTAACACTCCATGTTGGTCTTACACAGAGCATTGGAACGCTCTGGTGCCCTTTCCACCAGAGCGCTGACCCTTTTCTGTGAGAAACTTTCCAGGATTTTCACTCTCTAGATTCATTTCTTGATTTTGGCACTAACTCAAGAGTTTTACAATCTCAGTTCATCTTGGTCTTGGCCTTCAACACACTATTTTCTAAGAATTGATCATCTTTTGTTTGGAAATTTGACATTTTATTTCCTTGCCTTGAAGTCACTCTTTGTCTTTGTTGATCTAGAGTTAACTTGTTTTTTTCTTCTCATTTATCTGACTGAGTAGAAGCTTTTGTGAGGAAATACAAAGTTTTGTGAACCTTTCCATTTGATCTTTGAGGTCAGTTTTCTAGCATTTCTCTTTTGTTTGAGATTTTTGGTTCTTGTTTGCAAATTTAGTTATCTTTGTCTTTCTTGTTTAATCACGACGAGAGTGGATTTTTGTTTGTGTGAGGTTTGCTTCTGATTGTTTATTCTTGAAGTCCGATTGACATTAGAAGTTTTACTTATAATTATCATTCACATATAAGCAAAAGAACATATTTTAGTGGTTGGTTTGGATATTAGAAGGCATTTCTGGATTTTTTTAGCATTACATTGGATTTGATTAAGAAACAATTGTATGAGGATGTTGCATCTCAGTGTTTGATAATTAAAATAAATTTCTCTCTTTCCCTTAAATAGGAATTCATCGAAAGAGAAGACTTCTTATCATTTTCTTGTGCATTTTTTTGGAATTGAGTCATAATAGCATCAGTTTCACTTTCATACACCCTTGAGTAAAGAACAACTGTAAATTATCGGTAATTAAAATTTATCTAGAACATTTTTGTTTTTAGAATCTTCCACCAATATTACACTAGGAATAGTACTTTGGATTAGGCCATGAGTACAACTCTCCAAATTTTTTCAAAACAAACATTAGCATCTTGCGATAGGGAGAGAAAATTGAATTGTCATATAGGCTTTCTGGGATCCCCCTCTCAGACACGGGTTACGCACGAGGTCGCATTCGGGATAATTACAAAGATTATCCCTCTATGGTTCAATTGTTTGTAGTGGTCAGATCATATATTGGGGGTCACTTGAGGGTATACCGATGATTATGTGTGGGAGCCTCTCGAGTTGATTTTAGACTTGTTATCCTGCCCATACGTTCAGACTGGACTATCGACTGTACCCGCCCAGGGATTGACTACGAGTTAGTGTCCTTAGTAGCCACAATATTTAGGCACTTACACAAGGTGATGGTCAAGCGAAGTCTCACTGTAATTGGAACAGACATTGGTCAAACTCACTCGGGCTCCTTATAGGGTAAATCCACAATTACTACGTGGAAGCTTGCACCAAGGTGAAAGTCCGTTAAGAAGGTCTCCATTGTAACTGTTCCACCATATCCTAGCCCCTTCTTGACTTGATCACGCGACGTTGGATTTCATCACCAACTTGTACGATCATCGAGAGAAGGTTTTGTTTTCTTGGTTCTGATTCCTAGATTTTATTAGCATATGTTGTTTCTTTTCGTTAGCTGGCCCTAGATTTTCAGCGTGTGTTGTTATTCTCCAAAATTGAGCCTGTAGACAATAAAGGTCTTTGTCGATTGCTTAGTATGCAAGGGATGCCTCCAGAAGGCTACCAACCCTTACCTCCTAACCCTCCAGAAGACAACTATCGTGGAGAGGTAGAAAATCAATGTGACGTTGGGAGTGTTGTTTCTCCTCTATTAGACAATCCAGAAGGCACTTTGGTTATAGAAAAGAATCCCACTCCTCGCACTACATCTGTGTCAACAACCCCTCTCGAACCACTTTTTCTTCGTTTAGACTCCCTTGGGAATGTCATAGACGAAGAGGTCCCATAGTTACCTGCGAGAGATTTTACCGAAACATATATGGGATCCACAGAACTAATCTTTGGTGATGAGTATAGGAATTCTATTCATCCTACCACTACAGTAGATACAAATCCCACACATGCTCGTTCTGTATGGAGGAATTCATTAGGACATAATCTCTATGATAATTATGAATCCATTCGACAACCCTTTAATCCTCATGACCCTCCTGTTGAAATGGGGCCATCCGATCAAACTATGAATCAACCCATTGATTAGGTCATTAACCCTATTGTTACATCAACACAAGTCCATCCTAATGTTGGACTCATAACCTCTTCTCATTCCAATGGCACTTCGATCCCTAGCCCCACTTTTACAAACTTTCACTCTACAGCTCCACATGATCTTGTTGGGACATCTTTGCACTAGAGAATGTAGACCATTGCCAGCCAAATACAACCAACTGGAGGGAAACCACCATCTAGCGGACCTATCCCTCCTAGAAAACCACCATCCTATGGAAGACCTACCCCTCCCGGGGGACAACTCCCTTTTCGTGTTCCTCCCAGAGGGAAACCTCCCTTTTTCAGTCATACCCCGGTCGTTAGTCCACCACTGGCAGGTGGGAAACCTTTGTTTGCTAGAAACCCTTCACAATCTTGGGGAGTATCTTCGGGAGGCACATTTACCCAACCTCATATTGGGGGGAACTCATATCATAACCAACAAGGAGGAGTATCAAGTTATGTTCCTTCTAGACCATTCTATGGACAACCTTATCTAGGCATCCTAAACACCACCTCAAGTCCTCAAGGACAATAACCTTAACCTTCCCAAGGGTCTATTTTTTATCCTCCCCACGATGCTAATGTGCATATGCCTGCGGGATCTACTTCTTACCCTCCTTAAGGGAAAAAAATTTATCCTCCTTATGGGCAAGAAAATCACCCTGCTTATAATGCTCAGAACCCACCAGGTTATGCAAATGTTTCTCAGCCATCATCAAATCCTGCTTATCCTAGTCAGCAACAACCATATGTAGGAGGACCTACTGGTTACAATTATCCACCTAACCCAGTTTATGGTCCTACTGGTGTTCCTATGCGACACAAGTATCATCCGCAGGTTAACTGACAACTACCTTTCCTTGCGACTCTGGATCTCCCAAACTTCTCTCGGTTAACCAATGATCCTATTTTTCATTCACCGGTTTGGCTAGTTATTCCAGCTAAACTTCCTTCTAATATTCCAAAATTTGACAGAAAACCTGGAGAAGATACAAATAACCATGTGATGACTTTCCATTTTTGGTGTTCATCAAACTCCCTCATGGATGATTCTATATGTTTGCATCTTTTCTAGTGAACACTTACGGGCTCTGTAGAAAAGTGGTATATAGAACTACCATGTGCTTCTTTTCATGATTTCAACTCCCTTTCCATGTATTTCCTCACCCACTTTCAACTACCTATTTTCTACGAGATGGGTACTGAACTCTTGACCTCCCTTCATCAAACTGACTCCATGCATATCTCTAACCATATTCATTTGTGGAGACGACGGTGAAGGATGATCAAAGCAATCATTCTTGACCAATTATTGGCGAAGTGGTTTACTAAATCTCTTTTACCCCCAATCGCTCATGATGTCACTATGGGTTGCATAGTCACCAAGGAAGAAACCATTTCTCGGGCTCAGTACTTAGATTTGGTTTATTCAAAATCTGGTAGTTTGTATGAGTTGCTCCCGAATGTTGCTCGAGCTAATGCCGACCCATCCAAGCCATCATCCTCATCTCATGTGGACGGTGTTATCAGTTCTATCAAAACTCAATCTACTTCCCAGTCGAATGGAACTGCAAATCAATCTACTTCAACACTCACTCCCAGTTCAACCACACTCTCCTCTACCTCCCCCCCAAAATTAGATCTCTGAGGTGAATACAGTTCAAACTGCCCATTCACAACAATCCGGAGGTAAGAAGAAGGCAAAAAATAAATCAAAAAATACTAATAACAATGAACAACCAAAAAATCAAACTCAAACACCTGCTACCGAAAAGAAACCATAGCGGAAACTGAAATTCCCATGTATCATTTGGGGTGACGATCACTACACTCGAGATTGTCCACATTGTGATGAAGTGGCCAAAATTTTCCAGGGAAATTCACAACTCGCTACGCTTACTCAGCCTTTTCCACAACAACAATCCATGGTTTCTCAAACCCCCTCTCCTAGGGGAGGTTCTAGCCATCCTCATGATGAGGCCTCAACAAGTGCCCATATTTATATGTTTAATGGGATTAACTTGACCACTCAGTCTACGACATGTGAAAGAGTTGAATCTATAGCAGATACTAAGGGAAACCCTCAGTCTTTTGATTTGCATAGAAAGAAATGCAATCAACATATTTACATATCAACAGATGACAGTTTCAAATCTACAACAAATGCTAAGGACTTTTCTCAGCCTTCATATTTGTAGACAAACAAGAATTGCAATAGACATGAAGAGGAAGATGATGACCAAAAAAGTTTAGATCAACAATTGATCATGCATGTTTCTCCAACAGAGGTCAAGCAATCTGTATTCATCATTGAGATCTATGAAGGAAAAGAAAAACAACATACAGAGGTATTATTTTGTGGTTTTAATGACCCGATTGCAAACTATTTGGAATATATGAGCAACATATGTGTTAAATTATTTTTGTCAGATGAAATTTTTCTTTATCATCTGTTCAAACCACTTTTCTGTTGGCTATGCATTCCATTATTTTTGGGGTTAATATCAAGAACATGTTCAGTAAATCATTTTCTGACATGGCTTCATTAGAAGCATGCATTCACTTGATAAGAGGTAGTACGGCTGGTTAGTGTAGGAGTAGGTAGGAGAATAACTCTTGCTATGAGCAAGTAGATTGTTTTAGTTGTTTTCATTTGTTGAATAAGAAGAGCAGGCTACGGGTAGGCTACAAGCATGCTACAGGTTTGTAGGAAATCAGTTGTAAAGGCCAGATGGCTCCATGCCCAATGGTAAAGGATAGATGACTCCATGCCCAATGGTAAAGGAAAATGGAACTACTAGGTTCTTGGAAACCTCGCAGGGAGGTCTCCATCCCAGTTGGAGCCAGATGTTAGTGACAAAAAATGTAATGGTATTTTTGAAAGCCTGTTCATATCCCCCTCCAATGTCTTATCCATTCTAGTTCTTCATGGATTTTCTGACGATTGCTTTTGCCCAACATACTTAAATTTCCCCCCCTTAACCTGGAATATGAATAAAATTGTTATCCCTTATCTATTACATCTAGTCACTGTCCTAAGTTGACACACAAACCAAGGCCACATGCCATGTAATTCATCCAAGCTGAGCGTTGAGCACCATGCCATTTCATTCCTCATCGATAAGTTATATGATTATTTGTGTTATAAAAGCCATGATTCAAGCTATGATTATAAACTAAGTCTCGGGTTAACCCATAGTTTTGACTTGTATGCCAAATCAATACATTAAGCCGAGCCCACAAGTCATAGAAAATGCATTCAACTCAAACAAGTCGACATATAAAGCCATAGATCAAGCCATGGTGAGGCCAGCTGCCAGATCTAGTTAGGTGTAAGGGCATATGAAGAATATCTCATCGGTAAAATTGTCGAGTATTGAGTTGCATATGAAGAACCATGAGAAAAGGGGATTTGTGTCGAGCCTCATATTTCATTTACCTCTGCAAGTTTTTTTTTTGTTAAGATTACAGGTCATCGAGCTTGCAGGAGTATGTAGGTGACTCATGGAAATGCACAAAGCCCGAGTTGTTAGTTGTCAAGCATCAAACTGTAAGCTACATGTTGTAAATGAGCATGCAGGGAACCAGAACTTCCATTGTTTGACTACACACCGCGGATTTACAGAGGCCCCTCCTCCGATGAGGTTTTGCAAAAGAGGAAGAAGTTCCTCAACCTCTCTCTCTTTTATTATTACTAGAAGCCGCTTAACATTGTTGAAGGGAAGATGAAGTACCTTTTCTTATGAGAATGGACGTCGAGATCTTGATGCTTTTGCAGGTATCGTGATAGTTTCCTATGGGCACTGTCGTCTAGATATTGTAAAATCCATCAGGGTTCAAAATTAAACACTACAACATGTTACAACAATATACCTTCATCATGCAATAGGAATTTTTCAGAGCCACTAGCTTCCAAAATGCTCGAAAATCTCAAGGTTGTTTACTTTGTCAATTCAGGCTCAGAAGAAAATGAATTAGCCACATTGATAGCTTGATTATACAGTGGTAATCATGACATGATTTCACTTAGAAATTCATACCATGGTGGGAGTGCTGGCACAATGGGATTGACAACTCTTTTGGATAGTCGTAGTCCCTCAGCAGATCTATCAAACAAATCTTGCATGGGGATGGTTTCCTTATTTGATAAGGAAGAGGTAGGGTCAAATTTAGTCCAAAGAGTAGGGGCACCCACTGTTATAAAAATAAGACCGCGGAGCAATAAAATAAAACAAATGCAGAAACAAAACACAGAAGACACATAATACAAGAGAGANTGCCAGGTCCTTCCTTTATTATTATCCAACAAATGAAGGGATACAACCTACAACAAAACCCGCTGTAACTTCCTCTTCTTTCTCTCACAGTCTCCTCTCTCATAATACAATATTCACTATTAACCATAGCCGCAATACATTTCCCTCATAAAATAGGGTTGCCTTCTAGGGAAAAAAAAAAAAAAAACCTAACAAAATCTCTACCGTTAGATCTGCGACCTTATAATGAATGGTCCAGATTTACAATGAAATTACAATATACTTTTACAAGGCAATTTTTGTTTCGGGGGCTTTGCCCCCGAACCTCCGCTGGGGGCCTGCTTGCCCCCAGACCCCCCAGCCGGGGGGATATCCCCCTCGGATCCCGCAGAGGGGGTACCCCCCCTCTACACTGCCCCGCATGGAAGAGTGTACATACTTATGGGGTGTAAATACTTCATGGGGTATAAACATGGTTGAAAGCAAGGACCTCTAAATCAGGAAGATAATCAGGCTCCACAACCAACAATCTCCCACTTGGAGACTGATCTCAACAACTCCACCGCCGCTGTATATGCTGGACTTTGAACCTTCTTGGACTGGGCAAATTTCTCATCTTCATATTCATTCTTGAAGACCAACTGAAATTGAGCAGGAACTCAGTTTCTCCCTGGTTACTCCCTTTGTTAACATGTCTGCAGGATTTTGGCTAGTGTGTATTTTTTCCAGCTTCAATTGTCCATCTTCCAAGGCGGATCATATGAAGTGGTACCTCAATTGTATATGCTTAGTCTTCGAATGGAAGGTTGAGTTCTTTGCAAGGTGAATGACACTCTGACTATCACAGTACAACCTGTTGTTCTCCTGCTTCT
>ML780776.1:397942-423089 GCA_009831015.1 Picea engelmannii | reverse complement strand
CTAGCAAATGAAGGGATACAACCTACAACAAAACCTGCTGTAACTTCCTCTTCTTTCTCTCATAGTCTCCTCTCTCAGAATACAATATTCACTATCAACCATAGCCGCAACACATTTCCCTCATAAAATAGGGTTGTCTTCTAGGGCAAAAAAAAAAACCCTAACATAATCTCTACTGTTAGATCTGTGACCTTATAATGAACAGTCTAGATTTACAATGAAATTACAATATACTTTTACAAGGCAATTTTTGCTTTGGGGGCTTCGCCCCCGAACCCCCACTGGGGGCCCGCTTGCCCCCAGCCGAGGGGATAGCCCCCCCGGACCCCGCAGAGGGGGTACCCCCCCTCTGCACTCCCCCACGTGGAAGAGTGTACATACTTATGGGGTGTAAATACTTCATGGGGTATAAACATGGCTGAAAGAAAGGACCTCTGAATCAGGAAGATAATCAGGATCCACAACCAACACCCACGATGTTTCAAGCTATGAAAAAGATTACAAAATGCCTGACTCATAGATTTCTAGAGGAGGGTATATTTGAATGTACAATCGAAAATTATTTTCTTATTTCTGCAGATAGTACATGGAGTACATCCAAATTATTCTGAGAAATATAAAGATCATCATCAACCTAAATTGTAGAAAGGCATCGTGATCAAACATAATGCCAATCAACATTACACAACAAACACTTTGACTGTGAATGGAGTCTAGAGGAAAGATTGATTGTCTGCAACGTACTGAGGAGAGAATAATGATTCATAGCCCATGTGGTGGGTAAAACTCAAGAATCATCATTCAATCAAGGTTAATCCAGAATTTCCAAGCAGCCATAAACTTGCATAAAGAGCCCTGAAGACAGGATAGTCCAAAGAAATTTCAGTTTTGCAGTTTTTAAGACTTTTTGAAGGCCCGCACTTTCGAAATCTTAGACCAGTTCTAAAAGGCATTGTTAGTTGCCGAAATCTCCTCTTTCGTAAGCTAATCTCACTCTGTCTCATGCCTTTAAGTTGTCAAAAGAACAGAAACATGCATAAATTCAGTGTTTGTGCACAAATCGAATATCTTTTCTGGAAAATCATCTCATGAAAGTTCTAAACGAACGATAGAATTTTATGGAACAAAGATTATCCTCCCCTTCAAGTTTATAAGGTAGATACAAAGGAAAATAGTTTAAGGGGGATTTTCTACTTTTAGCAAAAGTGGTGCCCAGCTATCAAAGGAAAATCTCAAATGTTTTTTCATCCTACTGAAGACTGCATAAGATATCAAGATGATTCGAGAAGTCCATTTTCTTCTCAAGGATAATTCATGTGGCACTTAAAGACTCAATTTTAAATGGGATCTAATTCCTTAGACATAGGATCTAAGTTCTAGCTGTTGCATTTTATTTTACTTAGAGATTTATTTAGATTTGAGATCCATTTATTTCAGGATCTGGAAATTGTTTGTAAAGGCTATAAAGCCAAGAACATTTGATGAACGAGATGTTCGACTTTGATTTCTAGACTCTATTGTTATTGTGATACAGACACTTTCTTTAATATATTCAGCCTACAAGCTTCTTTCATTGTTATTGTCAGACTTTCTTTTCATTTCTATTCTATGCCTATGAGTTGAAATTATTTCTTTGTCTTTGTTTAAGTGTCCAATGGTAACTGTCATCTTACCTTTTATTATTAAACAAGAATCATAATCATACACTGCTAGTTTGTTGACCCATCATATATATTGTTTATGTATGTTCTGGTTAATTGATTGGTTTATCCATTCGATTTACAAACCTATCTCATAATACCTCTTGAAGGCCTTGTACTATTTGAATATAACTAGACTATCTTGAAGATACAATCCAGTGATTTAGATATTCATCTTGATCCAACCCCACACCCATTATTGAGTAAATAATTACAAAAACAGTTAAGTTACCAGACATCTCTGAGATACAACCTAGGAGAGTTTCCTGGAGGGATAACAAGTCCTCCATCAGTTAATCCTCCATCTGGATCACTTCAGATTGATAAACCTATGTTCGACTCTATCTTACGCCCTCCTAAGAGCACTATCCGTAAATCTACCTTTAATCCTAGTTCATGTGCCACCCAGAACTACAACATTGTTGAAGATTTGGCTCAAGAACCGTGTGCTATGTCTGCGTTAGAAGTTCTACAGCACTGCCCCAGTAAACATAGAATGATCTTAGCTGCTATTGGCACTATTGATCCTGAGTCATCCAACAATATCATGTTTAACTTGGAAAATTATACATCTCAACTCTCCCACCAACTTGCTTTCCAAATTGATGTTGTTGTTCACAATCAACAAATTCACCGAACCATCTTGGATGAGGGAGCCTCTACTTGTGTCATGTATTTAGCATGCTGGAAAGTTTTAAAATCAACCGCACTTAACAAATCCCGACAATGTTACGGGATTTTGATGGGCAAGGTTTTCATCCCCATGGGATTTTACAGTCCCTTCCCATCTAGTTGGGTGGAAAAACTGCCACTGTTGATGTTGAGGTGGTGGATGCTCCCCTCAATTACAAATTATTACTTGGAATAAGTTGGTTTTATGCTATGAATTACATTTCCTCATCGATGTTACGATGTATACAATTTCCTCATCAGGTTAAAATTGTCACTGTCAATCAGTTAGATTTTTGTACACCCGATGCTCGTGCTCTCGCTACCAACAATAGTCCATTCTTGGGAGATCACAAGATCACGTATGAAAGCATTGGTGTTTTCTTGTTGAAAGATTCTAGACTTATGGGTACCTTCCGTACACCACTTCCATAAAAAATGAAACAAAAATCTAGGGATTTAACCCGGAGCCATGAGCATAGTTCATTTCCTCTGTCAATATTATTAAAAAATGAAATAGTCACCTCTCCTACCAAGATGAGTCTTTCTTTAGGTCTCGTATTTGAACCTTCTTTCATCCACCTATATCCTTTTTCTATGTCTTGTAGATAAATTAGTGATAACCTCAAATTTGGTGAATGAATTGAAGCCTAGGGGGCATGTCTGCAGCCTTTGATGATCATTTAGGCCACTAGCTTTTCAAGCTGGGGGCATACCAAGATTAGTATTTGTTCTTTCTTGCACTCATAAAAACATGAGAATGTAACGAAGCAACCTTTTATCTCTTTTTCGGGCTCGTGTGGATACATGAAAAAGGAACCCCTTGGAGTCTCCTTTAATCTCTTTTCAGACTCTCTAAACATGAAAAGATTGTCGAGTGATCTTGATTCCTTTCACACTCGTTAAAATGTTTGAAAGGGTGTCTTTCGAGTGATAATTTATCTCTTTTTTGGCCTCGCAAGACTAACATTATGAAAAAGGACAACATTGGAGTCATCTTTAAGTTGTTTTCAGACTCTCTAAATATGAAAAACCACTGAGTTTACCTTCTCTGGACTCATTAAACAATTACACATTGAAGGGCCCATATGGGACCGAACCCTTACTTCTTCCAGTTCGTTAAACAAAGGAAGAGGGACTTACTAAATGTGAGTCATATCGAGCATGTGTTACCCTCCTCAAGCTCGTTAAATTAAAAAGAGGTACTCGTCTATCTGGATGGGGGGAGAAATTGAAGGAAGCAAGACAAGCAGTTTTTGAGAACATTACCAGTAACTCTTACGGTCGCCCTTGAACACAACACTTTGTATTTTCATACATTTTAATCTGCTTAACCTATGCACTCAGCCAATCCTCTGAGTTTTCTTATTCCTTTGGGTCACCCGACAAAAGTCACTGTATCCATTGCATTATCGTGTTTTGGTCCATGTCACGTTTTTGTTATTGTGCCCCAGTGTTCAAAGGAAGCATCTACCTCAAGAGTCAACCATCACAAATACCCTGTTTCAATACCCGTGTCAGTCCATGTTCATTTTATCTACCAATTTACATCTCTATGTTAGTTTCATGTCGTTGATGGGGGATACATCAAGGCCCTCCTACAAGAAGTCTATTCCTGTCGGCTTTAACACATTATCTGGGAACTAGATTTGGAAACCAGTTAGTACCTTGGGACCTCCATGCCTCAATGGTAGGCCTCCTTGCTTCTGATAGTGGGTTTACATCACTGACCTCTGATCAAATGATTCGATGGATGTTCAAAATTCAGCTCATCCATTCACATTCGTTGGAATGTACTAGAGTACCTTGGGAATCATTGACATCAATGGTGATTTCCCTCATGCTTGTTAACGGTTTACATCATTGACCAGTAATCAAGTGGTTTATGCCATGTTCGACATCAGGACATCTATTCACATGGTTAGATTCGTACTACATCGAGATTGGTAAGAAGACCCTGGTTTGAGTCATCACTCTTATATGTATTTTTCCCAGGTTGCGATGGAGTTTTCTTTTGAACTAGGACACATATATTGTTACATAGATCCACTTTGTATTGGTCGTGGCTATGTCTTGTAATCTCGTAGATCCACTATGTATTATTCATGGCTACGATCAGTTCAGGTCATAGGAGTATAGATCCACATTGTATCTTCAGTGGCTATACCATTTTGTCAATATAATTATGGATCCACAGTGTATTTTATGGCGGCCATACCTAAAAATTATTTATCACTCAAGCATAGGTATGCCTGCCTTGGGTTTGAAACGTGTCATTAATGTTTGTTGGATAGTTGTGTGCATCTTGTACAAAGTTCTCCACATCCATACCCTTTCTTGAAGAAGTCTACAAATTACTTCAGTCATCACGTCTTCTAACATCTCACTTTCGTGGGCAATCTGTTACACGTCAAAATTACTCACTTCAATAGTGTTTCAAGTGTCATCATTACAATTGTTGTAAGTGTCACATCTTGTCTACAAGTGTCACATCTTGATCACAAGTGTCTCAAGTGTCACAAACATCATACTATCATCTTTCCTATGTCTTGCCTCTAACAACATCACAGGGACACTTAAGACACCTCAAGGACTAGTTTTGAAAAAGAGAAAACAATTGACAAGGAGTACAAACATTTTTCCATTGAAAAAACCACTCAAATATCAAATTTGGACGAAAACTCTCCCCTATGCACTATCACGGAGTGTTAACGCTCCCTGGGCTCCTTTTGGAGAGTGCTACAATGCTTTGTGCCCCACTTTGGGGGAGCGCTAGCATTTCTGAGCGAATTTTGGTTTGTTGAGACAAATCAGGGAAGAATCCCCTCAATTTCTAAAGGTGTTTGGATTCAAATAGAAGGTCAAGGCATGATCTTAGGGAATATCCTCAACTGAGGGAGAAGAATCCTCAACTTATCCCAAATATCTCTCAAGTGGTTTAGCCTCTCCAAGCCTATATAAGGAGTCCTTCTCATGGTGAAAGGGGAGATGGAGATTGAGAATTACACCAACCGTATGATCCCATAAGTGAGATGCCATTGAAGGATAATCAATGTAGATTACTTGAGAAAAGAGGTTGGACAAGGAGAGTTGGAAGAAGTTGTTGCACCTTCATCAGAGGATTGTAAATACTCTTCATTTGTTCTCATTAATATATATACATGATTAGCCTGTTTATTTCAAGTTTATGTTTGTTCCACATGAACTTGTCTTTAGTAGATAGATCTGTATTTGGGATAATCTCAGTAGAATAGGAAGCTCGTTGTATCTTTGTTTGTTCTACAGGACCTCTTGAGGATCTTGGGATTGAATCTCAACTTCGACTTTGCGAGGACAAACACCATTTAAAAAGGTACACTTTTCTTCTTCCTCTTCATTCATTATCTTAATTAGATCTAAAAGGATGTCAGTGACCAATGATAGAACCCTTTATGTCTTGGTTTTAGGGGTCTAGCTACCAAGAGGGAATCTGCTTGTCCGCAGGAGGATTCCCTTGTAATAGAAATTTGTGACTCCACTAGGGAGGAGCTATGATTTTTGTTTCCTTTCCTAGATATTTTTTTGGCCCTTTTCCCACTTCTTGACCTTCTCCATATTGTCTTTGATTCTTAGACCTGTTTGATTAGATATTGATTTCATCAACTTCAAATTGATTGACTAAGTTTTCTTGATTCTTTGGTTTTCTAGGCATTTTTCTAAACCTTTGAAGCCTAGCGCTCCCTTGCCCTTGCTATCATATGGTTAACACTCCCTGTTGGTCTTACAAAAAGCATTGGAACGCTCTGGTGCCCTTCACACTAGAGCGTTGTCGCTTTTCTGTGAGAAATTTTCCAGGATTTTCACTCTCTGGATTGATTTCTTGACTTTGGCACTAACTCAAAAGTTTTACAATATCAGTTCATCTAGGTCTTGGCCTTCAACACCCTATTTTCTAAGAATTGATCATATTTTCTTTGGAAATTTGACATTTTCTTTCCTTGCCTTGAAGTCACTCTTTGTCTTTGTTAATCTAGAGTTAACTTGTTGTTTTCTTCTCATTTATCTGATTGAGTGGAAGATTTTGTGAGGAAATCCAAAGGTCTGTGAACCTTTCCATTTGATCTTTGAGGTCAGTTTTCCAACATTTCTCTTTTGTTTGAGATTTTTGGTTCTTGTTTGCAAATTTAGTTATCTCAATCAAATCCATTGTAATGCTAAAAAAATTTAGAATTGCCTTCTAATATCCCAACCAACCACTAAAATATGTCCTTTTTCTTATATTTGAATGATAATCAGATGTAAAACTTCTAATGTCAATAACACTTCAGGATTAAACAATCAGAAGCAAACCTCACACAAACAAAAATACACTCTCGTCGTGATTAAACAAGAAAGACAAAGATAACTAAATTTGCAAACAAGATGACAAAGATAACTATTACAATCATCGAGTAAAGTTTTTGTTTGCTTGGTTTTGATTCCTAGATTTTATTAGCGTATGTTCTTTCTTTTCATTAGTTGGCCCTATATTTTCAACGTGATTTGTTATTCTCCAAAATTGAGCATGTAGACAATAAAGGTCTTTGTTGATTGAGTAGGATGCAAGGGTTGCCTCTAGATGGCTACCAACCCTTACCTCCTAACCCTCCAGAAGACAACTACCGTGGAGAGGCAGAAAATCAATGTGACGCTGGGAGTGTTGTTGGTCCTCCATTAGACAATCTAGAAGGCACTTTGGTTACAGTTGAGAATCCCACTCCTCGTGCTAAATCTGTGTCAGAAACCCCTCTCGAACCAATCTTTCTTCATTTAGACTCCCTTGGGAACTTCATAGATGAAGAGGTCCCATAGTTACCTGCAAGAGATTTTACCAAAACATATATGGGATCCACAGAACCAATATTTGGTGATGAGTATAGAAATCCTATTCGTCCTACCACTGCAGTAGATACAAATCCCACACCTACTTGTTCTGTATGGAGGACTTCATTAGGACGTGATCTCTATGAGAATTTTGAATCCATTTGACAACCCTTTAATCCTCATGACCATCCTATTGAAATGGGGCCATCCAGTCAAACTATGAATCACCCCATCAATCAGGTTATTAACCCTAATGTTACGTCAGCATAATTCCATCCTAATGTTGGACTCATCACCTCTACTTATTCCAAAGCCACTTCGATCCCTACCCCCACTTTTACAAACTTTCACTCTATAGCTACACATGTTCCACATGATCTTGTTGGGACATCTTTGCACTAGAGAATGTAGACCCTTACCAGCCAAATACAACCGACTAGAGGGAAACCACCATCTAGCAGACCTATCCCTCATGGAATACCACCATACTATATTGGACCTACCCCTCCCAGGGGACATCCCCCTTTCCATGTTCCTCCCAAAAGAAAACCTCCCTTTGTCAGTCATACCTCGGTCATTAATCCACCACTGGCAGGGGGGAAACCTTCGTTTGTTGGAAACCCTTCACAATCCCGGAGAGTATCTTCGGGAGGCACATTTACCCAACCCCATGTTGGGAGGCACTGATATCATAACCCACAAGGAGGAGTATCAAATCCTGTTCCTTCTAGACCATTTTATGGACAACCTTATTCGGGCGTCGCGAACACCACCTGGAGTCCTCAAGGAAAACAACCTTATCCTTCCTAAGGGTCTAATGTTTATCCTCCCCAAGGGCCTAATGTGTATCCACCTCCGAGATCTACTTATTACCCTCCTCAAGGGAAAAATGTTTATCCTCCTTATGGGAAAGCAAATCACTCGACTTATAATGCTCAGAATCCATAGGGTTATGCAAATGTTTCTCATCCATCATCGAATCCTGCTTATCCAAGTCAACAACAACTGCATGTAGGAGAACCTACTGGTTACAATTATCCACCTAAACCAGTTTATGGTCCTACTGGTGTTCCTATGCCACACCAGTATCATCTTCAAGTTAATCAACAACTACCTTTCCTTGCGACTCTGGATCTCCCATACTTGTATCAGTTAACCAATGATCCTATTTTTTATTCACCGCTTTGGCCAGTTATTCCAGCTAAACTTCCTTCTGATATTCTGAAATTTGACAGAAAACCTGGAGAGTATCCAAATAACCATGTGATGACTTTCCATTTGTGGTGTTCATCAAACTCCCTCAAGGATGATTCTATACATTTACATCTGTTCCAACGAACACTTACGGGCTCTGCAACAAAGTGAGATATTGAACTACCACGTGCTTCTTTTCATGATTTCAACTCCCTTTCCATGTCTTTCCTCATGCACTTTCAACTACCTATTAGCTACGAGACGGGTACTAAACTCGTGACCTCCCTTCGTCAAACTGACTCCGTGCATATCTTTGACCATATTCATGAGTGGATACAATGACGAAGGATGATCAAAGAAATCATTCCTAACCAATTATTGGTGGAGTGGTTTATGAAATCACTTTTACCCCTCGATCGCTCGTGATGTCTCTATGGGTGGTGTACTCACTAAGGAAGAAACCATTGCTCAAGATCAGTACTTAGATTTGGTTTATTAACAATCTGGTACTTTGTACGAGTTTCTCTTGTTAATTCTAACCCATCCAATTCATCATCCTCATCTCATGCAGACGGTGTTATCGGTTCCATCAAAACTCAATCTACTTCATAGTCGACTAGAACTGCAAATCGATCTGCTTCCACACTCACTCCTAGTTCAACCACACTCTTCTCTACCTCCCCCCAAACTCATATCTTTGAGGTGAATGGAGTTCAATATTCCCCTTCACAATAATCGAGGGGTAAGAAGAAGGAAAAAAATAAATAAATAAATACTAATAACAATGAACAACCAAAAAATCAAACTCAAACACCTGCTACCGAAAACAAACCACAACGGAAACTGAAATTCCCATGTATCATTTGTGGTGATGATACTACACTCGAGACTGTCCACATCACGATGAAGTGGCCAAACGTTTCCAGGGAAATTCACAACCCATTGTGCTTACTCACTCTTTTCCACAGTAGCAATCCATGGTTGCTCAAACCCCCTCTTCTGGGGGTAGTTCTAGCCATCCTCATGATGAGGCCTCAACAAGTGCCCATATTTATATGTTTAATGGGATTAACTTGACCACTCGCTCTATGACATACAACGCACCAGTTAAACCTGACAAAGGAAAATTCACTAACGGTACCGGTACTTTACCAGATCCATCGCCGTCCTCCATCAATTAATCCGCCGTTTGGACCACTTCAGATTGAGAAACCTATGTTTGACTCTATCTTACTCCCTCCTAATAGAAATATCAGTAAATATACCTTTAATCCTAGTTCATGTGCCACCCATAACTACAACCTTGTTGAAGATTTGGCTCAATCATTATGTCTTATGTCTGCGTTAGAAGTTCTGCAGCACTACCCCAGTCAACGTAGAACGCTCTTGGCTGCTATTGGCATTGTTGATCCCGAGTCGTCCAAAAATATCATGTTTAACTTGAACAATTATACATATCAACTCTCCCACCAACTTTCTTTCCAAATTGATGTTGTTGTTCACAATCAACAAATTCACCGAACCATCTTGGATGAGGGAGCCTCTACTTGTGTCATGTCTTTAACATGTTGGAAAGGTTTAAAATCACACGCACTTAACAAATCCGCACCGATGTTACACACTTTCGATGGACGAGGTTTTCATGCCCATGGGTTTTTACAATCCTTGCTCATCCAGCTGGGCGGCAAAACCATCATTGTTGATGTTGAGGTGGTCAATGCTCCCCTCGATTACAACTTATTACTCGGAAGAAGTTGGTTTTATTGTATGACTTTCGTTGCCTTGTCGGTGTTTCGATGTGTACAATTTCCTCATTAGGGAAAAATTTCCACTGTCGATCAGTTAGATTTCTGTACACCCGACGCTCGTGCTCCCTCTACCAACAATATTCCATTCTTGGGAGATCACAATATCACGTATGAAAGCATTTGTGTTGGCTTATTGAAAGATTCCAACCTTATGGGTACATTCCCTACACCACTTCCATTGACTACACATCATATTTCCACCGTCGATATGATTTTGACCATGGTTTACCAATCCTTGGAATCATCTAACCCTTGGATTGCACCTAGTCCTTTGGAATTTGATGCACTAGGTGACACCATGCCACTTAGTCCAGCTAAAACCTCATACGTTGCTATCCAATATGCCTTTCCCTCCTCACATGACCAAAATCTCTTGGCACCTGACAGTTATTCGATGCCATCATGGTTAAATTCCTTGTCATCTGCAATCGACTACATTTCACCAATTTTTCCCTCTGATGAATCTATTATGGAAATGTTGAGCATTGATGAGCTACCTCGGGATGATAACCATCATCGATCCTCTTTTATTCCCCCTCGTGGAGAACTTTAGGAAGATATACACTCTATCTTCCCTCCTGATGTTGATTTTCCACTATCTCCCTTACCTTCAGCTATCAATGAAGATGAGACTCTCACTCTATGCTCAGCCTTTTGTGACTTAGATCTGGTAGTTGACATGTTAATCTCTTCAGTAGGGATATTGGAGCCTAATCTCCTTACCCTTGATGCGACCCTTGACATGTTTTCCTTGCAAAGCATTCTTCTCCCATCTAGTGAAGATGTCTTGGAAGCCATGACTGAGTTTTGTCCCTTGACATGGTGTCCTTCCAGAGCATTAGCCTCTTGGAAGCCATGATCAAGAAGAAGTCATGAGCATAGTTTCTCTTCTCCGTGGAAAGCTCGTTAAAAAATGAAACGAAGGCTTTGAGCATATTTTTCCTCTCTGTAGAAAGCTCGCTAAAAAATGAAACATAAATATGGGGATTTAACCCAGAGCCATGCACATAGTTCATTTCCTGTGTCAAGCTCATTAAAAAATGAAACAGTCACCTCTCCTACCAAGACGAGTCTTTTGTTAGGTCTCGTATTTGAACCTTCTTTCATTCACCTGTATACTTTTTCTATGTCTCATAGAGAAATTGGTGATAACCTCAAAGTCGGTGAATGAATTGAAGCCTGGGGGGCATGTCTACAGCCTTTGCTGATCATTCTAGAGTTAAGACACTAGATTTTCAAGCTGGGGGCATATCGAGTTTAGTATTTTTTATTTCTCGTGCTCGTAAAAACATGAGAATGTAACTGAGCAACCTTTTATCTCTTTTTCGGGCTCGCATGGATACATGAAAAAGGAACCCCTTGGAGTCTCCTTTAAGCTCTTTTCAGACTCTCTAAACATGAAAATATTGTCGAGTGATCTTCCTTCCTTTCACATTGATTAAAAGTTTTGAAACGACATCTTTCGAGTGATAATTTATCTCTTTTTCAGCCTCACAAAACTAACATTATGAAAAAGGACAACATTGGAGTCATCTTTAAGTTGTTTTCAGACTCTCTAAATATGAAAAACCATCGATTTTACCTTCTCTGGACTCGTTAAACAATTACACATTGAAGGGCCCATATGGGACCGAACCCTTACTTCTTCCAGTTCCTTAAACAAAAGAAGAGGGACTTACCGAATGTGAGTCATATCGATCATGTGTTAACCTCCTCAAGCTCATTAAATTAAAAAGAGCTACTCGTCTATCTAGATGGGGCAAAAAATTGAAGGAAGCAAGCCAAGCAATTTTTGAGAACATTACCAATAATTCTTATGATCTCCCTTGAACATGACACTTTGTATTTGCATACATTTTAATCCGATGAAACTTTGCACTGAGCCAATCCTTTGATTTTTCTTACTCCTTTGGGTCACCCAATGAAAGTCAATGTATCCACTGCATTATCGTGTTTTGGTCCATGTCATGTATCTGTTGTTGTGCCCCAATGTTCAAGGGAAGTATCTACCTCGAGAGTCAGCCATCACAAATATCCTATTTCAATACCCGTGTCAGTCCATGTTCATTTAATCTACCAATTTACATCTCTATTTTAGTTTCATGTCATTGATCAGGGATACATCAAGGCCCTCCTACGACGAGTCTATTCCTGTCGACTTCAACACATTATCCGGAAACTAGACTTAGAAACCAATTAGTACCTTGGGACTTGCATGCCTCAATGGAAGGCCTCCTTGCTTACAACAATGGGTTTACATAAATGACCTTTGATCAGATGATTCCATGGATGTTTCACTTAAGCTCATCAATTCACATTCATTGGAATGTATTAGAATACCTTGGGAATCATTGACATCAATGGTGATTTCCCTGGCACTTGTTAACGATTTACATCATTGATTAGTAATCAAGTCGTTTCTTCCATGTTTGACATCATGACATATATTCAAATGGTTATATTCGTACTACATCGGGATCGGTAAAAAGACCCTAGGTTAAGTCATCACTCTTATATGTACTTTTCCCAAGTTGCGATGGAATTTTCTTTTGAACTCTGACACATATACTGTTACATAGATCCACTTTGTATTGGTCATGGCTATGTCTTGTCGTCTCGTAGAGCCACTGTGTATTCTTTGTGGCTACGATTAGTTTAGGTCATAGAAGTATAGATCCACATTGTATCTTATATGGATATACCATTTTGTCAAGATAATTATGGATCTGCAGTGTATTTTATGGCGACCATACCTAAAAGGTCATTATCACTCAAGCATAGGTATGCCTTCCTTGGGTTTGAAACATGTCATTAATGTTTGTTGGATGGTTGTGTGTAGATTCTACCAGGTTCTCTGCATCTATACCCTTTCTAGAATAAGTCTACAAATTACTTCAGCCATCACGTCTTCTAACTTTTCACTTTGGGGGGCAATCTGTTACACATCAAAATTACTCACTTCAATAGTGTCTCAAGTGTCGTCATTACAAGTGTTGTAAGTGTCACATATTTTCCACAAGTCTCACATCTTGACAACAAGTGTCGCAAGTTTCACAAACATCATACTTCCATATTTCCTATGTCATGCCTCTAACGACATCACAAGGACTCTTAAGACACCTCAAAGACTAGTTTTGAAGAAGAGAAATCAGTTGACAAGGAGTACAAACCTTTTGGCACTAAAAGAACCACTCAAATGTAAAATTTGGAATCCAGCGCTCCCCTATGCATTGTCAGGGAGTGTTAACACTCCTTGGGCTCCTCTGGGGGAGTGCTACAACGCTCTGTGCCCCACTTTGGGGGAGCGCTACCCTTTCTGAGCAAATTTTGGTTTGTTAAGACAAATAAGGGAAGAATCCCCTCAATTTCTGAAGGTGGTTGGATTCGAATAGAAGGTCAAGGCATGATCTTAGGGGAGATACTCAACTGAAGAATAAGAATCCTCAACTTATCCCAAAGATCTCTCAAGTGGTTTGGCCTCTCGAAGCCTATATAAGGAGGCCTTCTCATGGTGAAAGGGGAGATGGAGATTGAGAATTACACAAAACTTGTGATCCCATAAGTGAGATGTCATTGAAGCATAATCAATGTAGATTACTTGAGCAAAGGGGTTTGACAAGGAGAGATGGAAGAAGCTTTTTCACCTTCATCAGAGGATTGTAAGTACTCTTCATTTGTTCTCATTAATATATATACATGATTGACTTGTTTCTTTCAAGTTTATGTTTGTTCCACATGAACCTGTCTTCAGTAGATAGATCTGTATTTGGGCTAATCTCAGTAGAATAGGAAGATCATTGTATCTCTGTTTTTTCTACAAGACCTATCGAGGAGCTTGGGATTGAATCTCAACTTGGAATTTGCGATGACAAATTCCATTTAAAAAGTTACACATTTCTTCTTCCTATTCATTCATTAGATTAATTAGATCTAAAAGGATGTCAGTGACCAATGATAACACCCTGTCTATCCTGGTTTTAGGGGTCTAGTTACCAAGAGGGAATCTGCTTGTTCGAAAGAGGATTCACCTGTAACATCGAAAACACCACCACCAAAGCAATACAACAATGGGTGGCCTAGCAAGGGATGAGATCTTCATGTCAGCCAGCAGTTTCGATTGTCCTACGACATCCAACCCTTCAAGGATGAGGTATTATGTGATGTTTCCCCACTGGATGTATGTGATGTTCCCTTGGGCCAACCATATATGTGGAAGCACCATGATATTTATGAGTCTCGACCCTGTAGTGTAATTTTTACTCTAGGGGGTCATCTCTATAGGATACCGGAGGTAATTTCAACTATTGTCCCACCTAAACAATGTCGCAAGGTAGTATCTCATACTTCAAAATTCAACTTCTTCACAATATATTCAAAAGGTGAACAAAAGGACACTACAACCATGACAACCCTGGTCCAAGCACCTTCTATCCAACAGAAGCAGGTTGACAAGATTTCCCCAAAGAACAAATTTTACTTCTCCACACAGTCACCTCATGTATCCCGATCAGTTGAGCAAATTCAACCCCATTAGTAACAGGTTTGTGACAGCCTTCCATAAACCAAGCAGTGGAACATCTCCAGCAAAGCGAGAAACTCACCAAGATTCATATTCAATAATCACTTTCCCCTCTGCCTAGGGAACTCAACGCAATGGATACCATTTCTTCCTAAGAAGGGAAGATTGATCCAGATGGATTTTGGTGGCCTTCCACCTATTCCAACTGGCTCATTTTGGTAGTTTTCCAGTTTGGCAGTTTTTTCTACTTTTCAGGTCCTGAACTTCCACGGTTGTTTTGAGGCCTTAAACAATGCTTTTATGGATCACCATAGTGATACCATAATATTTATCTATAGTGTGATGAAAACATTTTTATTCCTTGAATAGGCCTTTCCAATGAGCTATCTTTCACCCCAAACGGAGATTGTATGCCAAAGTTACATCATTAGGAAGTTGATACACCAAACTACTCTAAACACGGTGCACAAAATTGTTGGCTTTTCATCCTCTGGGTTTAGGGTTTTGGATTTGATTTATGTTAAAAATTCCTTTAGAACCTCATTGTAATCAATCTTCTCATGAATGCGAGTAGCTTCCACATCTCTTCTTAGAGATAAGCTTTCACCATTCAAGCGAGTCTTTCACTCTGTAATTTTACAATCTTTGTACATTTTCGTTCATTAATAGAAATTGTGTATTACTGTATCTCTGTGTTTATTGTTCCATCTATGATATATTTATGTCATATTATTGGATAACTGAGATATCTCTATACATTTATTTATTATATCTTCACTCTCATTTCGTGCCGAAAATAATATGGATCAATCTATGATATGAAAAATGAAGGTAGTATCCTCATGTTATGATACTTTAATGCTATAACTTAAACTAATCAAGATATTATTTTAATTAATTATTCCAACCCTATTCCTCTATGGCTAGATGAGAACCTTGTTTTAAATAACAAATACAAAAGAAACTCTAAGGACCTAATTAAGAATTTGTCCAGTATCGAGCTAATCAAGCTTTGTAGTTATTATGATTTAATAATTTGGAATGGTCTAAGGAAGTGGAAAAAATATATCAGTATGACTTGCATCCATGGGTTGGGTAGCAATTTTGTTGATTATGTAATATCATATATCTTTGTATACAAGCAAATAGTAAACTTTGATAGTTTAGATAACCATGAACATGACTCTGATCATAAACCTTTAACCCTAAATATAAACTTTTATATGCACAAAATATCCATTGCAGTGCACTATGATAACCAAAGGCACTCATTTTTTGACAAAGAAAAAGTCGATATTTTCTTAAAAGACTTAAGTAATGATTTAAATCTTCTAACATATCATAACAATATTGAAGTTGACTATCAAAATTTTACAACAATCCTCTCTACTTCCATTAAAAAATTCTCTATTTAGGTGTTATGTGTCATCACACAAGTTTAAGGTTGAGAAAATCCTAACCCAACCACCAAAATGGTGACAAATTTGGGATAACCTACCCACTGTCACCTTAGGAAGGTGTTCTCGTCACTTTAGAGATGATAGAATCACCTCAAGGGGGGAATCTCGGTGACCATAGGGGGAAATGAGATGGAAAGTGAGATGTATTAATGGAATCTCCTATAGGTGAAGTTACTAGATGGAAGAAATATTAAGAATGAGTCTCGGGAAAGGTTTAAGTGTGTCAAGTCCTTGGGTACCTGCGGAGAGTGTCTGTACTTGCCCAAGACACAAGAAAAAACAACTGTGTGCAGTATATGTTAGGTGGAAAAGCAAGTTAAGATTTTTTCCCCTAATAGCAGTAGTAAACAAATATGTATATCATAAATTAAATCAAAGAAATATTTCATATTAAACCACTTAAAGAATCAAATATTAGTTGAAATATGAAGCATAAAACATGTAGATAAATTCTCAACACTTTGGAAAAACTTTAGTTGTATTTAGATGGCTATAAAGATAAGTTTTCATAGTACATTTATGAAAACCAAGTGGTTGTATAAGTGTTTTCTACAAAAAAAAAATTTACCCAAATAAATCAACCATAATATCTTCCAACAATATCCAACATTAAGTAGATTAATAACAACAACTTTCTAACTAATTCCTATGGTAAAAGAGTGAGAAATTGAGCTTGAAAAAGAGAGTTTCTTGCAGCCCTAATGGATGTAGCATAAATTTGTAATATCATAAAGGTATCCTTGACCAATCAAAATTCCCTAGTGTCTCAAGAAAGCAATTAAGGTAATGAATTGATTCCATTTTGAACAAATTCAATATCTCGTAAAATCACGTATTTCAATGAGAGTATTTTACTTCTCCAATGCAATAGAAGATTAGATCAGTGCCTTTGAAATTGGGTGAATAGGGTATTTAACACACAAGTTGGATCAACAAGATCCCTAAGGGTATTCCAACCAACTTAGGATAAATATAGGAGGGTGTACACACTTGTACTTCTCCTAGAAACCCTTGCTAAAAAATGACTTATAACCTTAACAAAATGATGAAGCAATGATGGAGGGTGTATCCAACATAATCCTCCTAGGTTTTTCACCAACAATAACAAAATATAAGAAAGAAATAACTATCATATGCATATTTGTTTCTTGCCAATTTGAAGAAATGATATTTCAAACCCTAGTTCACCATGCAAAATATCATCCAAGAGAAAAAGAGAAAGCCTTCAAGAGGTTTGCATCACTTCTTGTCATTCATTGACCAAAATATAACACCATAAACCATACCTTAACAAAAGGAAGAAGCAGTTATGGAGGCTGTATCCAACATACTGCTCCTAGGCTTTACACCAACAATAACCAAAGATAAGCAAGAAATAACTAAGATATGCATATTTTTTTCTTACCAATTAGAAGAAATGAGATTTCAAATCCTAGTTCACCATTGAAAATATCATCCAAGATAAAAAGAGAAAGATGTCAAGAGGTGTGCATCACTTCTTCTCATCCATTCACCAAAATATAACACCATACACCATTTGCACGAGAGAGAGTTACCAAAAATGCATGAGTATAGTGAAAATTTCAGCCAAGTATCCTTCTCCACAAGGGAGAGCTATGTTATTAAAATGATTTGAGTTTGATCTCTATTTATAAAAAAATTCTTAGACAATTTTTTTGCACATAAACTAGGGAAAACCATAAGATAAGGGGCGAACAACCCTAATCTTTCCCCTTTACAAAATAATATTAAACAATTGATCTTAAAATTTATTTTCGCAAAAAAGAAACCCTAAAGTAAGATTATGTCTCCCCTTTAGGGGATGTTTTTGACACTTTCCAAGTCATTGGAGAAGAATGTGGGAGTCCTTTGGTCTCCTTGAGACTCCTCTTCATGTGCCAAGCCTTCTCCATGCATCATATGGTCAATATATTCCAAGTGTCAATGTGTAGCTCCATTACCACCAAACCCTAGCCCCTTCATGATGTCAAACCTCAAGGAGGTGATGTTTTTCCTCTCCTAGGAAATTTGTTTTGGTGGTATAGGCTAGGTTAGGCCCTTCATGATTTCTTATAGGAATCCCAAGGAATGTCTGTGTCATATGGCATGTGGGCCCTAGGAATCCATCCTATGGGCTTCTTGGCCCATGAAAGCCCAAGCTAGGATTTGTTGGCATATTTACAGACAGAAGGCATCGTGTTTTTCATTGATGGTGAGATCAGCATGATCAACAACACAACGATGATAGCATAGAAATATCAACAGTGAAGAGAAACAGTGATCGTTGGATCGCCCATTCAGAATTCTCAATGATAGTCAAATCTGAATACAGACAGGAGGAATGTGCAAAAGAGGAGAACAAATCTCGGACGTTGGATCTGAGCACGAGGACCGACCATCGTTGGATCCAGAAGAAGAATCACGATCTTTAAGTGCAAGATGAAGTGGTCTTACACAGTTCCGAAAGAAGGAGGACCATCCATATTCAATGAGGACACGTGGCGAGCAACTAGAATTTTGCTAACTTACACATTGGAGGAGTCAACGGAGCATGGTGTGGGAACTCGCAATATGCCATCGGATCTGGGCCATCGGGTCGAGGATTGATCTGAACCCTTGGATCAAGGGTCATGAACCATTGGATGAAAACTAGACATGACGAGAGGTCATCTTTTCACTGACTGGAAAGTCAAATGAAGGAGGAGCTCTATCATTTGAAATCATGAAACATGAAACCACAATTCAATCTAAATCGTTGATCAAGGGAGAACATGGACCATTGATCTGGCTCCATTTCGGAGTTTCAGTGATCACGAATTGGAGCGTTGAGGAGCTCTATCCTTTGAAATTGTGAAACGTGAAACCACGATTCAATCTAATTCGTTGATCAAGGGAGAGCATGGACCATTGATCTGGCTCCATTTTGGAGTTTCAGATACCGGGAGTTGGAGGAGTCAAGGAGACTCACAAAAAAATCATGAAGCACCTTTAGGCATAGCCTATGGTCACCGTCGATGGTCACGTGAGGGGAAGAAGCTAGTGGTTCTAAGATCCATTTTGTAGTTTCACCAATCACAATATGGAGTGTCGAGAAATCCCGTCACAAGAATACCGAAATGCGAAATCGCGAAATCAATGTGATACCCTATGCTTGTAATCCAATGGTGTTGGACACTTGGAAAGATGATCGAAGGGATATTGTTGCTCTTCATGATTACCTATTCAGTTACGATTCGAGTAGCTGAACTGAATCATGATTCTTGAACGGTTCGCGATTCAGTTACTGATTCGTTTTTGCCCTAGTAGATTCGAGGTGTAATGAAAGAAGTTATGGGCATAAAAATAATGTGGGAATGACGGTGTGGGTTTGGCTGTTCAAACTGGAAAAATGAGTTGAACTGTAAGAAAGGTAAAATTACAGTATGCATAGTGTGAGATAAAACTCAGAGATGCTGAAAAGACAAAAGCAAGAGCAGAATTGCATAACAGTTTGAAGCAAACAAGAATTGCAGAACAGTTTGAAGCAGAGCAAAATTGCAGAACAGATAAAAGAAGAAAAGAATTGCAGAATAGAGTAGAAGTGGTAAGAATTGAAACACATGTATTGTTGGTTATTCAATCATTTATTTATAATCAGGGAGGTAGGGTGGTGCTAGGGAGGATTGTGGTCCCCTGATATTCAAATTGGTGGTTGAATATTGGAAGTTGTATCTTCCATCTAATTGTGGCTAGAAAAACAGGGTGGCAGGGTGGTGCTCGGGAAAACACAGATTTTTCTGTATGAAAGTTGGTGCTTGTATAAGTCCAGTTTGTGTTGGAACATTTAGGGAGTTGATGCTTCCTTCTAGTGGGTGCTAGAGAAACCATAGAGTTGGTTCTCTCACCAAGTTGGTGCTTGTATAAGTCCAGTTGGTGCTAGAACATTTAGGGAGTTGATGCTTCCTTCTAGTGGGTGCTAGAGAAACCAGAGAGTTGGTTCTCTCAACAAGTTTGAGCTTGTAAAATAGAGGTAGTAGCCTCACATTGAGTTGGTTCTCAAAGATAGATGATGTACAGAACTTAAAAGACTTCCTATCATTCGAAGGAGAAGAGGTTTTATCCCTTTATGGGTTTCCTCGTGAAAATCTGTCTCTGTGTATATCTTATGTGTGACTAATGTTCATTATTTATGTTGTTCATATATTTTATAATATTGATGGTCACTTGAAAGATATTAAAAATGATTTGAATAGTCATAAATTGTTTAATCACAGTAACAACTGATTCNNNNAGCGGGTTCCTTTTACTTAAAGGTAGATCTGTAAGCTTAAACATGACAAGTCATGAAGGGACTTCAACCAATAATCCTCCTCTCTTTCTTGGAACAAATTTTGCCTTCTAGAAGGTTAGAATGAGAACTTACCTAATGGCCTTAGGTGTTGATGTTTGGGATGTAGTAGAGACTGGATACATAAAGCCTGTTGTGCCAGCTTCCAAGGATGATAAGTTAGAATTTATCTTTAATGCTAAGGGAATGAATGCTATCTTGAATGGACTTTCAGAAGCTGAGTTTGTAAAGGTGATGCATCTTCAAACTGCCAAAGAAATGTGGGATAAACTTATTAACATTTATGAAGGAAATGAGAAAGTAAAAGATGCCAAACTTCAAACATATAGATTGAAATTTGAACAACTAAAGATGAATGAATATGAAACAATTAGCAAGTATTTTTTAAGAATTGAAGAGCTTGTGAATGCCATCAAGGGTCTTGGTGAGAAAATTGAAGAATCATTTTTAGTTCAGAAGCTTTTAAGATCTCTGCTTGATAAATTTAATCCAAAAGTCTCTGCAATAGAAGAACTAAATGATCTTAAAACTCTGTCCATTGATCAACTCCTAGGAACTCTAACTGCATATGAAATGATAATTAGCAAATATAAATCCATTAATAGAGAAGCATCTTTTAAAGCAGACAAGAATACTAATTCAGAATTAGATGATATTGAGGAAAAATTTATGAGAAGGTTAAAGAAAGGATCAGGAAAATATCAAGGCAAAATCCCTTTCAAATGTTTTAACTATGGTAAGATAGGTCATTTTGCATCTAAGTGTCCTCACCATGAAAAAGGATTAGAACTCTAATGATGAAAAGAAATACAAATTTAAGAAATATAGTAAAAGGAAAAGTTTATGTGCAAACAATGCCAACTGCTCAAAAGACACAGATAGTGATTCATCATGTGAAGACAAAGTGAATGATTTTATTATTATGGCTATGGGAGATTTTGGTGATGAACATTCAGGAGGTGAAATGGATGACAGAAAAGTTGTGGTGGATATGGAAGGTGAATTAATCAGTGCTTTGGAAGAAATTGATAGACTCAGATGTAAGAAGAGAAAACAAAAAAAGATGTTGATGCATTTTAAAATGAATGGTAAAAAACATGATGAAGACTTTTCTCTATTAAAAGTGGAGTTAGAAGAGGCAAAGAAAATAGAAGACATTCTGAAACAACAGTTATCAGAGAAGAAAGAGAGGTGTGAAGCCTTAAAATAAGAGATAGTAAAAACCAGAAAGGAAAAGGAGAAGCTTAAGGCATTGTATCACCAAAATTTGTCAAGTATTAAAGCATCAGAAGGTTTAACCTCCATTCTAAATCAGTAAAGGAATCCAAAGTTGAAAGTTGGTTTGGGCTATGAAGAAGGATCAAGTAGTGATCATCCAAGTAATACAAAACCCATCAAGTTTGTCAAATCTACAATCGTTGACAACAACCATTCTGTAGAAACAAACAAAGAAAATAATCCACCAAGAAGGAATGAAAAAGAAAGTACCAAAACTGATCAGAGAAACTATCAACATGGAAGAAATCAACCCGCTCAAAGAAGACAGTCTTTTTCCAGGTACGAAGGATTTTTCTATGGATATTGTTTTTTCTGTTCTAACTTTGGTCACAAAGATATAACTTTTTCTTTAAGATGTAGATATGAGAAAACAAGTTATTCAAGGAATAGTTATCTGCCACAACAAAGATTGAGACAACCAAGCAACAAAGAATCACAAACTATAAATCATATGATGGTTGGGAGAAGGACACAGGTGAAACATAACAATAGTTATGAGCATAACAATTGTTATGATCTGCTATTTAGTGAACCAGAATGCTATAACTGCCATAATTATGGACATAAAGCTACAGACTGTCGCTTAAAGAACTATAAGCCAAATCTGAATCCTGTTGCTGAAAAATTCAAGGTTTGGAAGACGAAAGAAGATGACCATTGTGGATTAGTATTATCAGCCCAAATACAAAAGAATCCCTAGTATATTGACAGAGGATGTTCCAAACATATGACTGGAGACAAAAGTAAGTTTTTAACTCTAAGTGAAAACAAATCAAGGAATGTAACTTTTGGAAACGATGTGCCAGGAAACATAAAAGGTAAAGGAATGGTAAGCCTGAGTAATGGAAAAGGAAAAGATCAAGATGTGTTGTTTGCAAATGGTCTGAAACATAATCTACTAAGTGTCAGTCAAGTTTGTGACAGAAGATGTGAAGTTGTTTTTACTTCTAAAGATTGTAAAATAAAGTCTGTGAATTCAGGACAATTGGTTGCAAAAGAGATAAGAACAAAAAACAATGTCTATGTGTTAAAAGAAGAAAAAGAAGAATGTCACTTAAGAAAGTATGATGAAAGTTGTCTATGGCATAGGAGACTTGGACACCTAAATTTTGATCATATAATCAATCTTAGAAACAATGGGGCAGTAAAAGATCTTCCAAAGATATCAAAGCCATATGACTCTGTTTGTAAACCTTGCCAAGCTTACTTGGACACAGTTCAACTCAAAAAACTTTCCTTCAACAGAAAACCTCTCTAGTTAGTACATATGGATTTATGTGGACCATCAAGAAAAGAAGGTATTGGAAGAGAAAACTATTTTATGTTGATTATTGATGATTATTCTATACTAACATGGGTTGCCTTTTTGAAGGAAAAATCTGAAGCATTTGAAAAATTCAAAGTGTTTAAGGCTCTGATTGAGAATCAAACAGGAAAAATATTGAAGGCAGTAAGGTCTGATACAGGAGGAGAGTTTATTTCATGGAACTTCAAAGAGTTATCTGATAAACATGGAATCAAACGCAAATACACTATTCCAAGAACTCCACAGCAAAATGGAGTAGTTGAGAGGCAAAATAGATCAGTTCAACAGATGGAAAGATCGATGATGAATGGAAGGAATACTGCTCAGACATATTGGGAAGAAGAAATCCATACAGTTGTTCATATTCTTAACAAAGCTCACCTCAGGACAGACAGTGACAAGATTCCTTATGAACTATTGTTTGGAAGACCTGCTTCAATCAAATGATGAAAATATTGGCAAATATGATGATAGAGTTAATGAAGGTATCTTCTTAGGTTATGCTACAAACAGTAAAGGATACAGATGCTACAATAAGAGGCTGCATAAATTGGTTGATTGTATCGACATAAAAGTTGATGAAGAAGTCCTAGTCAGAAATGTAAGCAGTGTTGAACCAAGCAGAAAAGATATAGTTGAAGATGAATATGAACAGGTCCAACGATCAAAAAGGGAAGAATCTGAATTAGATGAAGATACGAATACTCAGGCTGACACAAATCAGCAGAAAGAAACAAAATCACCTCTCAGAATTGTTAGAAAGAATCATCCTGAAAATCAGATAATTGGAGATATAACCAAAGGAGTTCAGACAAGAAGGAAATTAGGTAAAGACACAAAACAATCTCAGATTGCTTTTCTATCTATGATTAAACCTAAAAATTTTGATGAAGCCAACAACCATGATGATTGGATTAGAGCATGAAGAGCTTGATCATATTGAAAAGAACAATACTTGGGAACTTGTTCCTAGACCTGAAGATAAGAATGTAATATGTTCCAAATGGGTGTTCAAGAATAAAATGAATGAAAAAGGACAAGTTGTTGGAAATAAATCTAGATTGGTCTATAAAGGGTATGCACAAGTTGAAGGTCGAGAGTTTGATGAAAATTTTGCACCAGTGGCAATATTGGAAGCCATCATAATGTTTCTTGCATATTCATGTCATAAGAACTTTAAAGTTTATCAGATGTATGTTAAGTCAACATTTCTTAATGGAGATCTAGAGGAAGAAGTATATATGGAGCAACCTGAAGGATTCTCATTGATAGATAATTCTGATTATGTCTACAAGATGAAGAAGGATTTATAGGGACTGAAACAAGCACCATGAGATTGGTACTATAGATTGGACTAAGTTTTACAAGATAAAGGGTTCAAGAAAGGTACTGTTGACAACAATCTCTACATTAAGTCTGAAGGTGATAATTTACTAGTTGTTTTGGTCTATGTAGATGATATTATTTTTGGTTGTATTAATGAATCGTATGTCCAGTGGTTTTCTAACTCTATGCAAACAGAGTTTGAGATGTCCATGATAGGATAACTATCATACTTTCTTGGTTTACAAGTAAATCAGAGTTCTGGAGGAATATTTATCTCTCAATAAAAATATTTGAAAGAGATGTTGAAGAAATTTTAGATGGAAGATTCTTCTCCTGTTAGTACACCTATGGTGGTTGGTTTCAGGCTCAGTAAAGATGATATTTCACCTGATGTTGATCAAACGAAATATCGATCAATGATAGGCAGTCTTTTGTACATCAAAACATCCTGTCCTGATATAATGCAAGCTATTGGAATGGTAGGTCATTATCAGTCTGCTCCTAAAACAAGTCATTTAGTAGTTGTAACAAGGATATTCAAATACTTGAAGGGCATAATGACTTATGGTCTATGGTATCCCAGAAATCAGAATTTTCAGTTAACTGCTTATTCAGATGCTGATTGGGAAAATTGTGTGGATGAGAGAAAGAGCACCAGTGGAGGTGCATTCTTCCTGGGTGACTTGTTAGTAGCATGGCTTAGTAAGAATCAAGGATA
>ML780776.1:382574-395713 GCA_009831015.1 Picea engelmannii | reverse complement strand
CTCAGTCCAAAACAATTTATCTACTTTTACACTCAGCTAATCCTACATATCTACAGGGATAAGCTATCCTAACATGTTCGTGGCCCTCCCGTAAGGGAGTTAAGCCAGAGCTACCCGCTCTGATACCATGACAGAATTCAAGATAGCAGCAGATTACACACAAACACAGATTGTATTATTGCTTTTCTAAACTAAGATACAATGCGTACATAAATAGTTGGACTGTGATCCAACTTATTCCACTTATTGTGAGAGAGGTTGAGGGAATATCTCAACCTCCTCCAGCTACCCCCAACATAATCCCTAAACTCTAGGAATCCCTAATGAGTCATTATTATCTAACTAGGGGGAGCATGTTTCGTCTTTGAAATTGATGTCAAAGGGGGAGAAAAAATGTGGTAAGGAGTGTGGCAAGGATGCTACAGTGGTATGGTTTGTTGGATTTTTAGCAGGTAGAGTAGCAGTCCAGACAGAGAGTGTAGAGTGCATTTCTTCAGGTTCTTCAAGGTCAAGGTTGCCATCAATGCCAAAGGGGGAGATTTTTGGCATATTTACAGACAGAAGGCAGTGTGTTTGCCATTGATGGTGAGATCAACATGATCAACAGCGCAATGATGATGGCATGGAAAGATCAACAATGAAGAGAAACAATGATCATTGGATCACCCATTCAAAATTATCGATGACCGTCAAATCTTAATACAGACAGGAGGAACGTGCAAAAGAGGAGAAAAAATCTCAGACGTTGGATCTGAGCGCGACGGCCGACCATCGTTGGATCCAAAATAATAAGCATGATCTTAAAGTGTAAGATGAAACGGACTTACAAAGTCCCGAAAGCAGGAGGACCATTCATATTCAAGAAGGACACGTGGTGAGCGACTATAATTTCACTGACTTGCACATTAGAGGAGTCAATAGAGCATTGTGTGGGAACTCGCGATATGCGATATCACAAAATGATCTGGTTTGTTAGATAGAGGATTGATCTAGAAACCCTTGGATCAAGGGTCATGGACCATTGGATGCAGACTACATGTGGCGAGAGGTCATCTTTTTGTTGACTGGAAAGTCAAAGAAAGGAGGCATTCTGTCCTTTGAAATGGCGAAATGTGAAACCACGATTCAATCTGAGTCATTGATCAAGGGAGAACGTGGACCGTTGATCTGACTTAACTTCAGAGTTTTGGCAATCACGACTTGGAGTGTCGAGGATCTTTATCCTTTGAAATCATGAAATGCAAAACCACGATTCAATCTGAGTCATTGATCAAAGGAGAGCATGGACCGTTGATCTGCCTCCATTTTGGAGTTTCAGATACCGAGAGTTGGAGGAGTCAAGGTGACTCATGGAAAAAATGCAAAGCACCTTTTGGAAAAGCCTATGGTCACATGAGGGTAAGAAGATAGCAGTGCTAAGCTCCATTTTGGAGTTTCAGCGATCACAATATGGAGTATCAAGAAATCGTGTCACAATAATACCGAAATGCGAAATCGCGAAATCAACGCGATACCCTATTCTTGTAATCCAACAGTGTTGGAAACTTGGAAAGATGATCGAAGGGCTATTGTTTCTCTTCATGATTAACTGTTCAGTTACGATTCAGTTAGTTGAACTGAATCATGATTCTTGAATGGTTGGCTATTCAGTTGTTGATGTGTTTTTTCCCTAGTAGATTCGAGGTATAATGAAAGAAGTTGTGGGAAAAAATGAGTTGAACTGTAAGAAAGGTAAAATTACAATATGCATAGTGTGAGATCAAAATTAGAGATGTTGAACAGACAGAAGCATAAGCAAAATTGCATAATAGTTTGAAGCAAAGAAGAATTTCAAAACAGTTTGAAGTAGAGAAGAATTGCAGAACAGATAGAAGCAGAGAAGAATTGTAGAACAGAGAAGAAGTGGTAAGAATTGAAACACCTGTATTGTTGGTTATTCAATCATTTATTTATAATCAGGGAGGTAGTGTGGTGCTAGGGAGGACTGTGGTACCCTGATATTCAAGTTGGTGCTTGAATAATGGAAGTTGTATCTTCCATCTAGTTGTAGCTAGAAAAACAGGGTGGCAGGGTGGTGCTCGGGAAAACACAGAGTTTTCTATATGCAAGTTGGTTCTTGTATAAGTCCAGTTGGTGCTGGAACATTTAGGGAGTTGATTCTTCCTTCTAGTGGGTGCTAGAGAAACCAGAGAGTTGGTTCTCTCAACAAGTTGGTTCTTGTATAAGTCCAGTTGGTGTTGGAACGTTTAGGGAGTTGATGCTTCTTTCTAGTGGGTGCTAGAGAAACCAGAGAGTTGGTGCTCTCAACAAGTTGGATCTTGTAAATCAGAGGTAGTATCCTCACATTGAGGTGGTCCTCAAAGATAGATGATGTACAAAACTTAAAAGACTTCCTATCATTCGAAGAAGAAGAGGTTTTCTCCCTTTATGGGTTCCCTTATGAAAATCTATCTCTGTGTATATCTTATGTGTGAATTATGTTCATTATTTATGTTTTTCATATCTTGTATAATATTGATGGTCACTTGAAAGAGATTAAAAATTATTTGAATAGTCATAAATTGTTTAAGCACAGTAACAACTGATTGACCCCCCCCCCCCCCTCTCAGGTGTCTTAGTAATTTCAACAGGCTTGTTCTCCAAAAATTGGTCACCAAGCAAGGTCTTGCAAAACAAAAGGGTATGCCATCCAAATATTTCAATTCAAGGATATCACAACAAGTGTAAACCACATCTAATAACAAAGGCACCTAAACATGTGCATCAAAAATATCTCATCAAGTTAAATAAATGCTCAAAAACCCTATACAATTGACCAAGTTTAAGTTTGGGAGGGTGTCATAAAAGTGATATTGGGTAGACCAAAGCCCTCAAGTAGGGGATTCTCCCAAGGATGGCCTTTCAAGGTTATGTAGTGGATGATGAGGTGGAATGGGTTTATACTTCATATTTCGATGAGTTTCATGACATACAAGGGCTCATATTATCTCATTTATGGGTGCCTTTGTAGAGGGTGTGTGGCACCTTCATTTATGATGCACTTTTTCCAAGTCCTTATTCTTTCTATTCTTTATTTCTTTCATGTTTTAAGTGACTATTTGAAGGCCATTATCTTGGCATGGTGTCCACATAATGACAATGTCATTCACAAATACCTCGCGGAAATGAGAAGGTTGGCTCGTGATGAGACCCCTTTTCTCTCAATTGTGTAATTGAGAGCCACTACCCTGGCTTGGTGACCATATTATGGTAATTTCATACCACTAAATACCCATGATCATGATAGGTCGACTTGTGATGAGACCTTCCATCCTCCAACTAACACCTTAAGCATTCATTATCATTTATTTTTGTAGGTCCCCTTTTCCTTATAGAGAATCATTTCATTGCTTTCTCTGGGATCCATGGATGAAGCATCTGGAAGGTCTATATGTATGCTTTTATATTTTTGTCCAAAAATAAATCCCTCTAAACCTTAATCCCCTTCTTCCCATGAAATAAGGTACATGCCCTTCTTGGGTCACTAAAGTCAAAAGGCCTAGAAGAAAACAATATGATAGGAGTGTAATGAGCAGAAGGTGGTAGGTATGGCTAGTAATGGTATGCCCCTCAAGGGACCCCAATCACAAACCTTCCCCAAATTTTGGCCATTTACTAGGAAATCGATGACACTCAGCAAGGTGAAACATGGTCAAAAGCATAATGTCCAAGCATGTGTTCTATAATCAAAAGTAGTTCAAATACAACATGTTTAAATTCGTTAAATATTAGAGTGTTTACCTGCCACAATACCTAACTTGTACCACATCGAGAAAGACCCATCTCCCTTCTAGAAGCTAGTTGGTGTGGTGGATGCACTAACAATGGATTGAAATGTGGTGATAGAGCAGGCTTATGTATGTGCAAGTAGAAACTGTTGGTCATGTGGTCTCTCGGCACTCCATATTTGCAGCCTGAGGGCCTCGAGACATGATCTCCTTAGTTTTCCCACAAAATGGGGATAACACTATGTAAAATGAAAAATAGTACAACTAACCCCTGGTATGATAATGCATTTAAAATTGCTAGACAAGTCATTATGGATGCTTCCAATACATCTTGGTTTGATGAGATAAATAGATACAAAACCTTAATTAAAAGAAAAAAGAAAGACTATATAAACAGAAAGCAAGAGAATCTTTTGCACCTATTTAAGATAGATCCTAAGAAATTTTAGAGGCAAATTATAACACATAAAACAAAAGAAAATAATAGGATTCCATTGAAGGATTGGAATTTCTACCTGAAAAATATTTAGGAATCCCCTAATGTCATGTACAACAGTCCAAACAGTTCTACAAAGGATGAAGTGTTTTCTATAGAAGACATTATATTTGTGCTTAAGTGACTCTCAAAACGAAAATCTAAGGACATAGAAGGTTACCGATATAGAATATTAAAAATCGGAGGACCTATCCTCATCCCTCATGTACATAACCTCTTCAATTTAAATATCCAGTAAGGATTCCCAAAACCTTGGACTCAAATCCTCATTGTACATATTCTTAAAAGTCTGGATAAAATAAATCCCTCTATTTATAGGACCATTATCATTAGCCCTATTTTAACCTAAGCTATACATAAGTATTTAAAGAAATGGAAAAAGAGATAAAGGTTGAGATGAATTTAAATGATACCATTCAACTGTGGACCACCTTGTTATGTTTAGGATCATTACAAATGAGTTTTTTAATAATAAAAAAACCAATATCCTTCGTTGTTTCATTGATTTTAGAAACAAATTTGACATTGTGTCGAGGACTAAACTTTGAAATATGTTGGAAGAACTTAAATTCTATGTTGAGTTATGAGTTGTTGCAGTAAGACTATAAGAGAATGTTATTTCCATGTTTAGGAACACTCAAGGGATTAGTACATCACTTAGGGTAGCCTCACTAAATGGTTTCTTCAAAGGTATATGTGAAAGAAATCGATGTTTCTCCTCATAAGATTTGATACCATGTGAAATTCAGAGAGAACCTAGGTAGAGAAATTCACACAAAGCTTGCAAAATGAACCAAAGCGAAAGAAGAAATAATGAGAGAAGTAATTGAGAATGAAGGTACTAATTGTATTACATGAGTTTGTAATAAATACATGAAGAAACCCTAATAATAGGTCAATGTGCCATATATAGATACATGACCAAGAGAATTCACCTTACTAATGATCTAGAGTTATATAGACCCTCACTAACAAAAATCAGAGTTTATCTGCCACCTAGTCTAATGGAACTCCTGATTGAAGTCAAACTGGTGAGGGATTTACCCCTATTTTATAGGAGGCGCCCTAATTTTTAGAGAATACATTTTGGAGAGAATATTCCATCTCTGGATAGAACCCCCAACCTTAGACTATCACAATTAGGAAAATTAATCACTAGGTGAGTGTGTAATTACTCCAACACCCCCTCAACACTACTATGGTGTAAATAAATAATGGCTCCTGGCTACATGGCCATATTAGGAACCCATTTTTCAATGCAACTAAATGAACGAACAAAAAAACGATGAGTAAAGAGGGAAAACATTGTGGGAAAAGACCCTCCTCAAAGTACAATGCATCAAAATTGAATAAGCAAAGAAAGACAACTTCTAAGAAATTGTCCCCTTCACTCCAAGGAGACCTCACAAATGTGCAAGGTTATGGTTGATGAAGATTTTGTTGAATATGTAGATGTCTATAAGGATCTGATGAAGTAGATGCACTAATGAAATGTTTGCATATTTCCTCTTTCTCCTATTGGAAAAAAAAAGATCCAAATACCATACCATGTGAAGTTTCGATGAAACATTGCAAATGGATGAAAATTTTGTTGATTTTAAAATGATGATAACTTCACTTTCCTTAGTAAATTTCAGGCGATGTTTTTGTTTTAAATTGGGTATTTATCCAAGAGAAATTAAAATATCCAATTTTTGTCTGCAAAATATGCTAAGAAATTTTCATAATTACATCTAAAGTGCAACACACCCTTTTTCTTAGTGAAAAATATGCAAAAGACCAAAAATTTCTTCATTCTTTGGGAAAAAAAGAGTTCTTATGTGATGTGATTTAGGGTATGATGCCAAGACCATATAGAAACACATGAGAATTACTAATTTTATAGATTTAAGTGCAAGAGATGGCTCCTCAAAGTGAGATCTTGTACTTCTCCTACATCTCCCACAAGGTCACCTCCTACCTATTAAGTGAGTTGTGCACATTTGGATCTTTGATATGCATGGTCAATATCTTCCAAAACATAAGTGGGTTGTGCACATTTGGATCTTTGATATGCATGGTCAATATCTTCCAAAACATATATGAAATAGAGTAGACTTCATCTTCAATAAATGGAACAAAAGGATGCATAGATACGTATATAAAAGTCTTTCCATGTAGTTCCTAATATGCATAAGTCTCTAAGTCTCTTCAAACTCAAAGACTTATTCTTCTCGTGGCTTTTCTAGTGACGTTAACTTCTTTATTTATTGAGTGCATGATTAGACTATCCTATGTTGTTTTGAATGCATTAAGTGTGATAATGTAAATTGGTATTACTATAAAGATTTTAACAATTTAAAAGTATGATTTTAACAATTTAAAAGTATGATTGTGAAAAAAAAAAAAAAATTTGCAAAAAATACTTTGAGAATTTTAAAGTATGATTGTAAAAAAAATTAAAAAAATCGCAAAAATACTTTGTGAGAGCTAAAAGGCAAATTGGATATATGAATAGCAAAGGTATCCAAACCTATATATTTAGGGGGTAAAGTTAATGATGAAAAGATTTTGTGTTATGTATTTATGGGATGAATAAAATTAATGAAGAAAAGAATTTGAGTTATGTCGTCGGTAAACTGAATCCATTTCTCCGTCCATTTCCTCACATGTCGTGTCGGCTAGTGAAAATTATAATACTAACAATGTTTGTCAATAAGTTGTCTTTATATATACAAAAGCATCTAAACCAACCACACAGATTCTATTGCTTGACTGTGTTTTTCCATCTAAACCAATCACGAAGATTCTATTGCTTGACTCTGTTTTTCATTTCGTACCACGATCTTGTGAAACTAAAAGTCCCAAGGAAATGGAAGCATCAGCGAATGGGAGCAATATTATCATGCCTGGTAATAATAGAGATCTTGCGATAGAAATATTTGAGAAGGTTGACAAATATATAGAAGACAAGCAGGCACGGTGGCAAGCAGATAGCTGTGTGCAATGGGCAATATTAGAAGCTGCGACGGTACCAGTAACAGAACAAACTGAAAGTCAGGTTGACGTCGTTTCACATGATGTGTGCCGGGATAGTGAGAGCGTTCAGCAGAACTTCATCTCGACAGCAGTCTTCAGATGTATGAGACAAGCGAACGGAGATAATTGGGAATTGGAGTCTTTTTCTGATTATGTGAATATACAACAGTTAGATGAAATAGGATTGACCGACTACGAATCATATCATTTGAACTATAAAAAGGACGTCAGGATTGTAATGGCAGAAAACATTGATGTTGTTCTGTTGCGAACTATAAAGGATTGGAGCCGCCCAGACGGAAATGTGTGTAGCCTAAAAATAGCATGGAGTGGCAGTTTCTTAGATTCTCGACGGCTGTTGCTGCTCATGGAGGTGGATTCCCCATCCATACAAGTGACGCTTCAACGGTTTGATCTTCATAGTCATTTGAGAGATCGATATATTGCTCTCCATGGGACTTATCCGATGGCCGCTGCAATCTCAACCGTTGACTCTTCACCGACCGTTATTATTTCCGAAGAGCTCGTCGGCGAAGGTCATGCTGAGGGTGCGGGATTGCTATGTGCAATTTGTCATGATATGTTTTTCATCGGTGAGCCTGCAAAACAATTGCGTTGTAGTCATATTTATCATGAGCATTGCATCTGTCAATGGTTTTATCTGCGTCTTCAATGCCCGCTATGCAGAGACGAGTTTCAGTAGGTCTGCCTAAATGTCTACCGCTCTGAACTTTTCTAAACCCTTCTCAAACCTAGTTCGCAATAACCGAGAATACGAAAGAGAAAATGGTACGTGTAAGCACGGTACTCTTCCTCAATTATATTTGTTCTTGTTCAGATATAACTCGTCTCGGGCGACTCTTTATCTTCAACCACCTTTACGACTTTTTTGAAAATCTCATAATATGTAGCTCAACAAAAAAATAAAACTTTGTTTAAAATTCTAATTTGGCTTGTGAAGGCCGAAAAAATTCTGATGGTAAAATTCTCAACTCAGTACCAACGCATTAAAAATTAGGCAAGTAGTTAAAGAAAACCCTACTTGACATCTGGTTCAGTAAATAATCGACCATAATTTGATCAGTTTAAGTTGAATTTATGGATGATTAATCACTCTGTGAGACATGTAAGAAGATAGATATGTGTGACGACGCACAGAACCACCATACATAGACAGATAACAATGTGTGAGGACGCACAGGACCTGAGAATGCATTTTGATAGGAAGGTTGCTTGCGCACCGGACCTGAGATCCATCCATTGCATAGACAGATAGCAATGTCTGCGGATGCACAGGACCACCATACCTAAGATTCATTCATTACATAGACATATAGCAATGTGGGAGGACGCACAGGACTTGAGAATGCATTCTCATAAGAATGTTGCTTGCAGGTTCAAGCTACCTTTTAGATTTTGAAATTCAGATTTTTTTTTTAAAGTTTAGATTGAATATATATTTATAATTAGCTATTAGTTTTGCAGGAACATGGCTTTTCATAGGTAACCAAAAACATTTACCAAACCCAATGGAAATGCACAACTGGATTTTTATATGTTTTTTCCACATACCCATGTTATCCCAGGAGGAGGCTGGATTCAAGTCACTAATTAAATACTAAATACCAGTTCAGGTGTACAGGAAACTCTACTATTGTATTATTTCTTTAGATTTGATGAAAATTTATTCACGGAAATTTAAGACAAGATTTTAATTGGCAATTTTGGATTAGCAATTAGCTTCCGATGGACGGTTATTCTCTTTCCTTCTACAGGGAATCACTTCTAAGACTATGTGCAAGCTATTCTCTAAGGACGCATCAACTATTCTCTGAGGAGGCATCACATATGTTCATACGCTATCAAATGTTGTTTCTGAGTGCATTGGGTGGCGTTTTAATGGTTTTCAAGTGAAAAAAGAAAGTCTGGGTGCATGAGCGTTGATAGATTCTAACTTTTTATTAGTTGAAGTAAGTGTCCATCATTCTAACTTTTTATTAGTTCTGTAAACAGTTAAAGTAGGTTAAATGTACCCATTTCCAATAGATATAAGCATTAGATCCCATATTGAAAATCTACTGCCAGGTTAATCTAATGACAAAAACAAATCGTGCGGTTAAGACTCTGATACCGGCCGCTTCGAGCGAATGAAACGATGAGATTTCATGATTTTACTTATATGGCCGTTTGTCATTACCGAGCAGAATTACTGGTGATTAGCCAGATTACTGAGCATTTATGTACATTGATCTCTTCAGATTACCTGAATTTACTGGATTAGCAGGCATCTACCTACATTTACCTCTTCAGATTACAAGCATATACCGCACTTCCCCATCCTTTCACGACGTATTGGTTTGGGTTTCTTCCCAATTACCCTACCGTTTCAAATGCCATTTCAACGGACAGCGATGGGCCATGGCCTGCTGTTTCTGACCGCGACGGTTTCAGATTTACAAAAACATGTTCAGAAATTGGATGCGATTTTCCATTGCATGCTTAATCTAGAAACTATCCTGAGAAAATGGATGAGGTTTCTCGTTTCATGCTGCTTTTGGCATTCTCCACTCCCCGGGCTTGCCATTATAAGTACAAGATAAGGATTGAACGGTTGAGTGAAAGATTGCTCCTCTTCTCTGCGATTTCCATGCAGATGGGAACAAAGTATTATCATGGCCTGGACTTTTTGCAACCGACACTGCACAGGATTCCTCTGACAGAAAATATGCCCCGCCTGCCCTTTTCCATCGATGATTTGGTCCTGACCACCGTTGCGCACAATCGAAGGGGCGCTGCATCTCATTCCCTCCGCTAAATCATGCATATTTTTTTCTTACCAATTCCAAGAAATGAGATTTCAAACCCTAGTTCACCATGAAAAATATCGTCCAAGAGAAAAAGAGAAAGCCTTCAGAAGGTGGGAATCACTTCTTCTGATCCATTCAAAAAAATATAACACCATAAACCATACCTTAACAAAAGGATGAAGCAATGATGGAGGCTATATCCAACATACTTCTCCTAGGGTTTTCACCAACAATAACCAAAGATAAGAAAGAAAGAACTAGCATATGCAAAACACATTCTTACCAATTCCAAGAAATGGGATTTCAAATCCTAATTCATGAAAAATATCATCCAAGAGAAAAAGAGAAATCCTTCGAGAGGTGTGCATCACTTATTCTCATACATTCACCAAAATATAACACCATAAACCATTTGCACGACATATACAAAAAAATGCACAAATATAGTGAAAATTTTAGCCAAGTATCTTTCTCCACATGGGAGAGCTATGTTATGAAAATGAGTTGAGTTTCATCTTTATTTATAAAAAAATTCTTATACATTGTTTGTGCACACAAACTAGGGTAAACGATAATATAAGGGGTCAATATCTCTAATCTTTCCCTTTTACAAAATAATATTAAACAATTGATCTTGAAATTTACTTTTGCAAAAATGAAACCCTAAAGTAAGATTATGTCTCCCCTTTAGGGGATGTTTTGACACTTTCCAAGTCGTTGGTGAAGAATGTGGGAGTCATTGGGGATTATTGAGGCTCCTCTTCATGTACCAAGACTTATCCATGCATCATCTAGTCAATATATGCCAAGTGTCAATGTGTCACTCCATTACCACTAAACCCAAGTGCCTTCATGACATCAAACCTCAAGGAGGTGATGTTTTTCCTCTCCTAGGAAAGTTTTTTTGTTGGTAGAGGCTAGGTTAGGCCCGTCATGATATATTCTATGCCTCCAAATGAACGTCTTTGTCATCTTTGATGTGGGCCCTAGGCATCCATCCTGTGAGATTCTTTCCCCATGGAAGCCCAAGCTAGGCTTGTTCTCCCAAAACTGGTCCCCAAGAAAGGTCATACAAAACAAAACGCTACACCCTTCAAAGATATCAAGTCAAATATATCATGAAAATTGTAAACCACGCCTAATAATAAAGGCATCTAAGCATGTGCATCGAAACTACCTCATTAAGTTAAACAAATGATCAAAAACCCTATACAATTAACCAAGTTTAATTTTGGGAGGGGTGTCATAAAATTCTTATTGGGTAGACAAAATCCCTCAAGTAGGGGATGCTCCCAAGGATTTCCTTTCAAGGTTATGTAGTGGATGATGAGGTGTAAGGGGTTTAGAATTCAAGACCCATATTCCTTCGAGAATATAGTTGGGTGTGGTGGATGCACTAACAATGGATCAAAATGTGGCAATAGAGCACGACTCTGTATGTGCACGTGGAAACTCCTGATTATCTGGTCTCTCGACACTCCATATCTGCAAAATCAAGGCCTCGAGACATGATCTCCTTAGTTATCCCACAAAATGGGGATAACACTATGTAAAATGAAAAAATAGTACAACTAACCCCTGGTACAATAATGAATTTAAAATTGCTATACAAGGCATTAGGGATGCTTCCAATACATCTTAATTTGATGAGATTAATAGATACAAAACCTTAATTAAAAGAATAAAACGACTAAATCAACAGAAAGCAAGAGAAGATTTTCCAACTATTTACGATAGATACTAAGAAATTATAGAAGAAAATTATAACTTGTAAAACCAAACAAAATAATAGGATTCCATTAAAGGATTGGAATATTTAACTTTAAAATATTTAGGAATCCCCTAATATCATGGACAACATTCCAAATAGTTCTACAAAGGATGAAGTGTTTTCTATAGAAGACATTACACTTTTTCTTAAGTGACTCTCGAAATGAAAAGCTAGGGACATAGAAATTTACAAAGATAGATTATTAAAAATTGGAGGACCTATCCTCATCCCTCACATACATGAGCTCTTCAATTTAACTATCCAGTAAGGATTGCCAAAACCTTGGACTCAAAGCCTCATTGTACATATTTTTAAAAGTGTGGATAAAAGAAATCCCTCTAATTATAAGACTATTATCATTAGCCCCATTTTAACTAAGTTATACATCAGTGCTTAAAGAAATGGAAAAAGAGATAAACCTCATGATAGATTTAAAGGATACCATTCAACTGTGCACCACCTTATTATGTTTAGGATCATTAGAAAGGAGTGTTTTAATTAAAAAGATAATACCCTTTGTTGTTTCATTGATTTTAGAAACAAAATTGACACTCTGTCGAGGACTAACCTTTAGAATATGTTAGAAGAGATTAGGGTAAAATCATGAATCTGGGTAACACTTTCGTGACAATCGGGTCTCCAAAATTTCTAGCGGCATTTTTTCGGCCGAACAAATATTGTTTTCGGCTGAAAATTTTCACGTCAAATTTAACGGTGCCCTCGAAATTCGTGTACAACGTTTTTTGGATGAATTATTTTCCCGTGGTAAGCATATTTCAGCCGAAAGAATTTTCGGTCAAAACGTTTATTTTTAAAGGATTCCATTAAAAACTAGGTTTCGGCCGAAAGAATATTTCGGCCGAAAACTTGAAAATGGGAATGTTTGCAGGAAACTACAAATTCTCTCCATCTTACTTCATCTTTGGAGGTAGCGGACTCCTACAAATACTCAGAATTTAGTTTGAGAAATGATACCAACATTTTTAAAATTGAATCTGCTTTCATTCGGTATAATTTGTTTTCATTTTCATTGTTTTTATCTAATTTTATTTAATTTTATAAAAAAATCACTAAATAATATTTTTAGGTGAGATTATGATTCGGTGAAATGAAAAATCCATATCTCTAAAAATACATAACCGAAAATTATGGAAAATTTATATTCATAATTGTTAAACTGTTCTCTTCAAAAGGGTATTTTTAGATTTTACTTTTAAGTAAAAATTAAGATAGATACAAGGTGTAGAAAAACACGTGTTTAAAATCTGCAACGTTTTCAT
>ML780776.1:347658-368290 GCA_009831015.1 Picea engelmannii | reverse complement strand
TCCGTTATCATTTTATTCGAGAATTGGTAAATGAAGATGTAATCACTGTAAAATTTTGTAAATCAGTAGATCAACAAGCTGATATCTTCACAAAGCCTTTGGGCACAGAAACATTTGTATCACTCAGATCTAAGTTGAGTGTTATTAGGTTAAATGATTGTCGCGGTCCAACTTAAGGGTGTGTGTTAGACGAATAAGTTGAGCGATTTGCTCCTTTGATTAGATTAGTTAACTGTCAATTGTTTGGTTTCTTGTTTTCATCGCTGAGTTAGACGCTTCGTTATTTACGAAGCATTTCCTTGCATGTAATTCCTTTTAAATATCAATTCAATAATGAGATCTGTGTGTGTAGTGTTTTATGCATTCTTTTCTGTGGTTCTGTTTTCTTCTGTCCTGCACTTCGTTTTCTGTTTCCGCAGGTCCGTTTTCACTTTTGGCATTCTCCACTCCCCAGGCTTGCCATTATAAGTACAAGATAAGGAATGAACAGTTGAGTGAAAGATTGCTCCTTTTCCCTGCGATTTCCATGCAGATGGGAAAAACGTATTATCATGGCCTAGACTTTTTTCCACCGACACTGCACAGGATTCCTCTGAGAGAAAATATGCCCCGCCTGCCCTTTTCCATCGATGATTTGGTCCTGAGCACCGTTGCGCACAATCGAAGGGGCGCTGCATCTCATTCCCTCCGTGAGTCTTATAGTAGCTGGACATGGCGTTGCTATCGCTAAATCACCACGTTAATGTTCCATGTTCGAACCCAACGGAGGTATAGAGGGTGGACCGCTGCTCAATGACCCTGCATAATCATCTTCTCTTCTTTCAATAGATTCCCGAAGTCAATGAAACCCTAAGAACGGTTCTTATGTAGGTTTGGATTGTTATTTCGGTGAAGTCCTAAAGTCCACAAAACTGTAACACCACTTATTCTCAAGTATTGGATTGCAGGGACATGGAAATCTCATGATGATTAAATTGGAGAGGGACAGAGTGTTAGAGGGGACCCTATCTACCCTTGGGCCCCTGCTAGACTAGACTGGTAGCCCCCTCTATGCCTAGGAATCTGCCTCCACCATTTTTAGATTGCCAGCCCCCTCTATGCCCAGGAACCTTCCTCCACTTGGCCCTCGCTCCATCTAATCCTAAGCTCCCACCTATACTCGACATTTAACCCCTCCATAGTTTAGCCTTAAGCGGACTATGCTTAAGCGGACCCCACAATCCCTACACCATCGTCCGATTGTTCTAACCACTATGTTATGTTTAGAAGTACTTTTAATCCTAAGCCCCTAGGTTTTAGTTGTCACAGGTTAGTCCACATCTTTATTCATAAAACTTATATGGTTCATATTAAAAAAGAAAGTTATATGGGTTATATTAAAAAAAAATCTAATAGTAGATAATTTTTCTGGATAAACTATGTTAGAGGTTTGAACATCCAATTTTTCTATTAGACACTCTCTTCATAATTTCATAAATTAATAGAAATAGTCATTGAAATTAGCTATTCAATAATAATAATGTTTTTAACTGAATAATAAAAGATGTGATAAAAAAATATATAAAAAATTGAGTTGAGATTAAATAACCAATAATAATAAAGTATTAAAGTAAGGGATGAAAAATGAGAGGATAACAAATGAAACTGAATTTTTTTGAAAAAATACATAAAGAAGGTGATAGAGAAATAGTAATAAAAATTAAGATGAATAAGATTAAATGAATAATAATAATGATAATGGAAACAAAAGGATTTAGTTAATTAATTAAGGGTGAGATTAAGTATAAGTTATTATGAGATAATAATAGAATATAGAAAAGGTAAAATTGATTTCTCAATTAAAGCAAGAGCATTTTGTTAATTAAGAGAGAGATGTAATATAGATAATATAAAATAATAATTGAGGTGGGAAGCATGGGTGGGAGTGTTTTTTTATCTGGAAAGAAACATTGACACTCATTATTCATCGAGTCTAGGAGTCACTTCGAACAATATCAAGTGGAAGTATGATGATTGAATCTCCAAAAACTATTAAATAACATAATTTAACGACACATCCCTCCATCACTTATTAGGCAGATTTGGGGATTTTGAGCATTCCTTGACCAACTTGACAATCCATAAAAATAAGGAAGTAGAGGTAACCATACATAAACAACTCTAAACAGGAGGATGGATGGAATGGAATCATAAATACATAAAATTAAACATTATCTCAACAACTAGTGAATGGGAAGTGCATCTTATGTTCATGGTGGAATGCACTTCAGAAAAGAAGGAGCTAATAGTGAACCAACAAACGAGGAATTGCCCCAATGGAGATTGAGGAAGGAAATCCTCCTAGAGCTACTAAAATTTTGAACTGTTTTTGTTCCAATTAATGTATCTTGAATGGGAAGTGCATCTTATGTTCACGGTGCATCTTATGTTCCTTGTTGACCAACTATACCAATATTATAAAACCCATCTTCCTTTGACCAGTGCAAGCCCATATGTTCTATTCACACACCAATAGACATGTATGGCTCTTTCCATATAGCTCTTTCCCACTTTTTTTATCCCCCTAGGTGGGTAGTCGCTCTTCAAGTAACTCACTACATGTTCTTACTAGTGTTGGATCCAGTTTTCCAACTCCAGTTGCACATCTTGAGATGTGTTTTACTATATTCAATATTTTTTGAGCCTCCGGCTTTAGCTTTCATCTAGTGATCTCTCTCCAAGTCCCACACACGATGTTTTTCAGCAGGGCCTCCGTGGTTGCTCACCCCCTTTCGGGGTGCCAGTGTTCCTTCACATGTGTTCAAACATGATGGAGTATTTATTATTATTATGTACATTTATATGGCCCCATAATTCCATGATCCCATATTTCATTTTTATTTTATTGTACTATGACATCTTCATTACTTTTCTCTGGCCCCATGTTGCCATGATCACATCTTGTATTTTTACATTTTAAGGAACATGGATATTGAGATCATGTATACACTTTCACTCATGTTTTTGTTTTGGATGTGGTTCTCCTTAGTTATATGCAGGTGCTCCTTACTCTTTGGTCGCTCTGCTCTTTATGTAGTCCCCGCTACATTGGAGAACCGTGTGGAGGAATAAAGTTCTTCAGAGCCTTGTGTTGTGGCCTCCTAGAAATTTCGAGTTGCATAATAGCTGGCAGGCGAAGAACTGAAACGTGAAACGGAACAATCTCTTCGATTCATTCCTGGGAGGCAGATCATTCAAATAGTTTGACAATGGTGGTGGACTTAGCTCACTCTAAACCCTAGTCCGAACTCAGTCTGCTATGGAGGGGTACCCACTATCGCAATACAATGATTTCGTCGCATGCATTTGTTTGGTCTGCGGGAGCGCATTCTCTTGTGCATCTGATTGATAATGAAATGAATGGAATGACTTGAGGCATGGATACTATCAAACATCTATCTACTAACTATATATTTCGAATCATGCACCCTTTATTAAATAGATAGGGGTCACGTGCGTGTAGATCTGCTACCTTCTGGAAATTGAATCCTCCATTCCATACCAAAGTTAATCAAAGTTTTGTCTTCTCTCCCCTTACTTATATGGAAAAGGGAGGAATTGTGAATGGGAACAACCGGTCTCCTAGGTAGCACTTGCTTGCGCAGAGAATGGTCGGGTGCATGTAGAAATAGCTAGAACTGAGGGGTCTGATTCCCTTTATTTATGTGAGAAGGGGATTGTTGGGCGTCGAGCCAACATATAAACCTCTAATTAAACCTCAACGTTCAGGCTTGGTTCTGATAGCCAAAAAGATAAGGATTGGGACACCCGTGAACCATCCAAATGAATCTATAGTTGTTGGTGCAACGAATGAAACTATAGGCAGGGGCTCAACCTTGGGAACTGTAGAAAGTGAGGATGGAATGGAATGGAATCATAAATACATAAAATTAAATATTATATCAACAAATAGTGAATGTGAAGTTCATCTTATGTTCATGGTGGACTGCACTCCAGAAAACAAGGAGCTAATAATGTAGCATGAACCAATAGACGATGCAATGTCCCAATGGAGATTGAGGAAGGAATTCCTCCTAGAGATCCTAAAATTTTGGACTCTTTTTCTTCCAATTAATGTATTTTTTTAAGGTTATTTGATGTTTAGGAAGTCTTTACAAGGATGTAATTAACCTTGATGAGCCTACAAATAATCTAAGAAGACACATTTTTCCTTTTGATATAGAATTAGAAATTTTGACAGGATGGAAGTCTCCTTTTGTAATTTTTTTTCTTGATGTTGCTTTGGCACAACCCTATTAATATAATATAAGTTCATTCTTAAAAAAATAAAAATTAATAATAATTTGGATAACGTTAATAGGTTAAACAACAAAACTAAAAAAAAAACTAATGATTAAAGTAAAGTTATTAAGATGTACTTCTTAATTCTACATCGAAAAAAACCCTAATAAATTTAATCATGAATATGGCTACAAACTTAACCAATATTGGAAGGCTACCATTTATCACATTGACCATTAGGCTTCCTCCTTTTAGATTTTAGTTACCCTATCATATCCAACCTTTTCCCTCATCCTTTAAGGTTCCTTAGTTTCTTTTCCTCGCATCTAATTGCTCCTCTCTCTTCATCGTTTCTCTTCTTGGCTCCAAATTCTACTTATCTCATTTTTTCACCATTTAACCTTTATGATTTATTCAAGTTATGATTGTTTTATATTATCTATATTAAATCTCTCTCTTAATTAAAGAAATCCTTTCGCTTTAGTTCCAAAATTATTTTTACCTTTTCTCTATTATATAATTATCTCATAATAATTTTATTCTAAATATCACCCTTAATTCATTAAGGGGGTCCTTTTTATTTCATTATTAATCTTCCCCAACAACTCACATTAATAATTAGTATCCTTTTAATCTCAATAGAAATCATTCTCATGTTAATTTTTATTACTATTTCTCTATCACCTTCTTTATATAGTTCTTCCAATCTTAACGATTTTTACCATAATTTTTTCATTTTCATTTGTTATCTTCTCATTTTCATCCCTTACTTTAATACTTTATTATTATTATTTGTCTTTTTATCTCAATCCCCTCTTTTATTTCCCCTCCCACCCTCCTCTTCTTATCACCTCTTTTCTCATCTCATTAAAAACCATGTTATTATTATTGAATAGCGAATTTCAATGCCTATTTCTATTAATTTATGAATTTATCCATTTCTATGCGTTCCCTTTTCTCTCTCTAACGATTATTAACCATTAATCTTCTCTATATACAAGCCACACCACTCTTTTCCAGTCATATAACTTCTTATGTCCCTAATAATGGGTGGAGTGTCCACTCAAAACGTTGGACGTTTCGAAACCTCTCACAGAGTTTTATCCAGAAAAATTCTCTACTATTATGAATAACCGTGGAAACCTACATACTCGAAAAAAAATTGTTCATTTCATTAAGAGCATGCATGTGCTCTTGTGAGAAAACATAAATTAGGATGGACATTGTCCCCCCCTCATATTCTTACCCACCAGGAGTGCACACAGATTCCTGGAACACATACATGCTCTTGCTAGGAAAGAATATGATGCATGCACAATGCTACCTCTTTCTCTCCCAAAATCCTGAAACCATCCCAACATATGTATGCAAAAACAATGACAACAAAAAATAGTCTTTTATTTTTTAGTGTCATTGCAAAACAAAATATTTCCTTGTTGTGTAATTGGTAGGCAAATTTGTGTAATTGGAAGACAAGTATCAATGGAAATAAAACTTTTGGCTTGCGTATTTGGAAGGAAAATTACTTCTTGTATAATTGGAAGACAACTTTGATGTTTTGGTGTATAGAGAAGGCATTTCTTGTGTGGTTGTGTAATTGGAAGACATTTCTTGTCTTGTTGCATAATTGGAAGTCACTTTTGTATTTTGGTGTACATGGAAGGGTTTTCTTGTCTTGTTGTATAATTGGAAGGATTTTTTTGGTCTTGTTGTATAACTGGAACAAATTTCTTATCTTGTTGTATAATTGGAATGCAAGTTTTAGAAGGAAATTTTTGTCTTGCGGTGTACTTGGAAGACATTTTTTGTCTTATTGTATAATTGGAAGGAACTTTTCGTCCTTTTGGTGTACTTGGAAGACATTTCTTGTCTTGTTGTATAATTGGAAGGGGACTTTTGAAAGGAAATTTTAGTCTTTTGGTGTACTTGGAAGACAATTTTTATATTTAAACATGGGGAACCTACGCAATTGAGGTAGAAAGTCTTCGAGGAAATAAAAAAACATTGAAAAGATGATTCAAAAAGAGAAAAGGAAAGTTTACTTCTGACATAACACATTCTTTCAGTAGAGGACAATCCCAATTGTAGTGCAATAGATGTTTCTCTTCTTCCTCCTCCATCTCCACAAGCAAAGAGAAAGATTTCATTAGAGGCCAATCCAATTCATATCTCTAGTAAACTTGTAATGACTATTTCATCAAGACAAGTTGTGGATGACCATATGATGATGGATTTGCTAGGCGATGATTATACAATGGAAGAAATTAGAGAGGTCTTATGGTGATGAAGTTTCTGTGGTGCAACCTATTATTGCACAATCAGACATTCCAAAAATTATTCATGGGCATGTCCACTCTCCTCCCATAATTGACCTGAAAGAGATTTTAGGGAAAAACTTATATGTTTGTAACTCCACAATAAATAGATCAAGAGCGCCAAAATATTTGTCCATAGGACCTACCTAGACTAGGTAGTCTAAGAAGAAGAACCCCAAAACATCGTCTAGAATCACTTGAAGGTAATTTACCTAACCAAATTATTAATTTTTCCTTGTAAAAAAGAGTGAATTTTATTTCGAGAAGAAGTGAAATTTACATTATGAAGAATATATGTGTCCATGTATTTTGTCAAAAAATCCTTCAGGAAACAAAAATAACTATTCAACTATGATTAACAAAGAATAGAAAGAATAAGAACCATTGAGGCCCATAAACATAAGGGTTGTTGTACATTATATCCCTAGCCAAAATTCCAATATACTCAAATAGAAACCATGTCCAAACACAAGGAATAGGAAACACAATATATATCTAGGTAGATCTTGTATGTAATCAACTATATTTAAGAAAAAAAACAAATACTACAGATTTTCGATGCCGCCACCAAAATAGTTGAAAACATATCATAAACTTAGGGATCAGGGCCATGAGAGCCCATCAGATCTATAAATGGTCTATGTAATAATTCATAATGAGATCCTTCCTTTGATTTGGCTATCATCCATTTACCATAATCCTTTTGTAAGCCCGCCTTAGAGAATAAATAGGCATCCATGTTACGCTCCTTGTATACATGTCGCAAAGAGAAAAATTCCTAAGATTTTGAAATGATGAAAACTTCATCAAGAATTGGAAGGAGTCTGATGTTAAAGATTTTTTGTGATTTTTTAATCCAATTTATGACTATCATTGAGTCACCAAAAATATGAAGATATTTAATTCCCTTTTCCCCAACAAAAGTCAATAATAGTTTTAGGGCCGTCAACTATATATAATTATTTTTTCTAGGTCCCAATCCCATTTGAGGTTTGTAGAAATATGAATATGATAAATGGAGGACAGATCACCCCCCCCCCCTCATTTCTGGAAATTGTTCTGGGAAGCCCCATCAAAATAATCCCATGGTCATGAGAAGTCCATCATTTCTTCAGAAAGAATTCTGGCTTAACTACGACCTTTTTCCTAAGGGAAATGAGAGAGGAAACTAAGTCCCTGTGCTACAATAATGTCTGACATGGAGGGTTGATCTTTGAAGATGGAGGGGTTCCTAGCTAGCTAGTTTTCCAAGTGTATTATCAACAAGAGAGGCTTTATGCTATTGTTTATTGGATTCGTATGTCATAATCGCCAAGCCTCTTCAATCGTATGACCCTACCAAATGCATTCTTGGCCCAGGGCGTCTAACCAAATTATTCGTTATCACTCATATAAAATTATTAAAAAATATTTAGAACCAAAATATGATATAGCTGAATGTCAATTATTTTTTTCCTTGTTAACATCTAGGATTTTGACTACGTGTAGGAAAATTTTAGACATCAAAATAGTTAAAAGTTCAAAAAAAAGTCATCATATTGTTAGAAACCTTGAGGATGATTTTCAAAAAGTTAGTAATAAAAATCGTTCTGAAGACCGTAATGTAGCTCAACGTAACTTGTCACAATCAATTATTATCAATATTACAAGAAAACATCATTTTATAAAAAAAAAAAACTCTCATATCATGAAATGCAGTATCAAAACCATATGAAATTATACTAATAGACGAGATAGCCTGGACATAGGTGGCCAAACAGATTTGCGGGTCTTTATTGGTAGGCTATTTCATTCTGACATGAAGTTAATTGGATAATTTAAGGGATTAGTATAGGATTTCTAGCAGTACAATAGTAAGCCTTATTCCAACCAAAAATATGTACTCAAATTGAGAACGGGTTCTAGGGATCATGAATTGCACATTAAACATTTCTTGAAATGACAAAGACAAAATTGTATCAGAGATTTAGGAATGTACATAGTGCACTTAAAGATCTTTTGAAAAATGCAATCCTTGGTATGTTGTAACACATTTTTTGTTGATATTATATTAAGTATGGTTATTATTATGACACACACACACACACACACACACACATATCGTGTATTTCATAACACCCTTATGCAAGAATGCTCAGTGATATTGTCATCATCATCATCTAGAGACTTTATTCATAACATATTTTGTACAATGCCAGAGGGTTGTACATTCTATTAAAAATCTTGATTATAGGTGACATGACCTAGGTGCAGTGGAATGGCATTACTAAGCAAGTGCATCCATGTAAGAGATGAGTATGAATTGAGAAGCAAGGAGGTTGACTTGAAAATATTTAAATATGTCACATATGATATTGCAAAGGGAAAAATAAAATATATATAATTGGTGACTTCGCATGTACAAGTATGTGAGTTCATCAAGGACTACTCCGAAAAAATGAAACAATATGTTTAGTGTGTCCACATATCTTGATGGTAGGATGAACATTTTTTAACACGAAGAGATGCATTTCCCATTGCTATGATCTTATTAGTGGTTTATGTTTTTTATAACTACACCCTCCAACCAAAAAACTGAGATTCAAATACACTATTATCACTCAAAGAAGGTCAACATAATTGTCCATATCACATGCATGCATGGATCATATAGTAACGAAGAAAATAACATTATATTAAAGGAGGATCCCTTTTACATAAGTGATTATCGTCGTCGTGACTTAGATTATGTACAACATTCATTTAAATTGTTGTACAATTACCTGAAGTATAGGAACATAAAATGGATCAATATTGGATTTGGTCATATGGTTTTGTGGGCCAGTTCAAAAATGCCCTTGTATTTCAATGGTTTTTCATCTTGCACAAAAAACACAAGGTACCATATATTTGGAACTATTTCAATATTGGGCATGGGAAAGGGGAGCATGATGGAGTAAGGGCATGCATCAAAACAATGTTATGCAGGAAAGAAATGAATTTCACAACTATTTCCCTCATTCGAGATGAAAAATCCATTGTTTAATGGTGTTCTTAAGTAATAAGAGAGGGAACAAAAAGGGAATAAGACCAATCAACCAGGAGAGGAAACATAGATAGATATTTTGGGGAGGTGTTTAGTGTATATCGTTCACATTTATATGAATAAAAATAATCCAAGGCACTCATGGATTCCATTCATTTCAAACATCGGGTAATGAAATAGTTCAAATATGGATAAGAAAATTATCTTGCTTCTCTGGTCCATGTAGTAGTAATAAGTGGGATTATTGGTCAATGTATAAATATGGAATTATCTTATTTCGAGGAGGACTAATAAAACATTTAGGTAGAATATGATCATGTCTCAGATATCATACAACCCGGTTTGATGAAAAAATTATTAATTTTCAATAACTAGCATGAATTTTGTACGCTTTGTCCATTTAGTGCACTCACATGTTGGCACTCCATTTTTTGTAGGGAACATACACGTAGTGGTATCCCGAAAAGGTAGTGAATGGATAAGATACTATTAGTTTACACATTTATTAGAGGGAAAGAAGACCCTCATGATATCGGTAATAAAATCCAAAGGAATTCAATTTCTAATTTGGTTGATGGCTATTAAAGGAGAATATCTGACACGGGATAAAAAAGCACAAAAGAAAGGTGGTTGTGTATTTCAATATTTTAGACTAGGTGAAGTTGCACACCACTTTCCAACTTAGTTGTTGGTACAAGCCTCCAAATACAAACAATCCAATGAAGAACTCATCAAGGGTATGATACTTCTTGCGCTACTTTGAGGGTGATAATTTAATGGAGACCATTAGTATTGGAAGTGATATTGATGGTCTACATGAATGACTATATGTATGTAAACATGCATGTGGGATGTTATTTTTTCTCTATCTTGAGATATGTTGTTGTTTGTTTTTATTTTTTCTATTTTAGATTAGTTTAAAATTTACTTCTAATTTTGTCCTTTGTGTCTCCTAGGTTATTTAAAAAATCATACGAACATGAAGGCATGTAAATAAGAACAATGATGTTTTTCAACACCGCCCAATGATCCTCAGAAAGATGGGCTTGGTATGTCATTGAGAAATGTTTGTAGTTAATTTGTAAATTCATAATTTATCCTTATATAATGGTTTGAATGAGCATTAGAAATCAAAGGTTCTCTCTATATCCATCCCTTGCATTCCTAGATTGTGAGAATATTCCCCAAGTTTCAATAACTCCAAGTATACTAGGGTTTCCAAATTCCACAAAACCTTATAAATCTCAAGTGAGAATGAATAAGAGTATAAAATAATGAATTAGTATCATGTTTTTTTGTGGTTTACTGATTTTTTTTTAATTTTGAATGTGGTCCCATCCAATCAGGTGATGTGTTCATTCCACTCATCCTATAATTCCTAGGTTGTGAGCAAGGGAATTAGCTCCCTCCCATCATCACCCCAATGCCTAGATTTTTAGAAATTCCATGTTCTTCTTCTACTCATGTGATTCTTATAAATAAAACACATTTTTTGCAACAATTTCTCTCACCAAATCCCTTCTATAATGGTGCAACAATTCTAGCATTTCATTAAAACATGTTGATATAGGCTAGGTCTAGGAATGGGGCAAGCTAAGAAATAGTTTAGAAAAAAAAAATGATCAACTACATGTGTGTGAGGTGTTATTATGCATTTAATGTCAATAAGAGAGTCTTAAAGAGTGAAAAGGAGCCCTGGAGCACTAGCTATGAAGGAGAAAGAGTTCTTGTAATAAAACTTGTAAACAGAAACAATGTAATTTAACATCCAAAACTTTTATAACAACGACAAGTAAATGATATTAATTTAGTGAAATGCAATGGAATATGTGTGTTAAATGCCAAGTAAAAGGAAAATAAACCATAAAGCATTGATTTCTACAATAAAACTTTTAATAAAGACAATGATACTTCAACAGTGAAAGTTTTATCACAACAGGACATAATCTTGTTTCAATTGAACAATGCACCCATGGAAATTATTCTAACAACCCAAACGACCAAGAAAATTTTGAATTCTAGGACCACACTTTTGTTATAGAAATGAAATATTTGCATGATATTATTATAAAAAATACACACTGACACTTATAACCATCCACGATATAGTCAACTTGTGAAGTATTGTAGTAAAAAATAAAAGAACATACATAAATAAATAGAATTCCACATACCCATGTTTCCCAAGTGATGTGGCATTCAATGCATACATCCCTTAATCATACAACCTTGATACACTATACACATGATTTTGATCGTATATGAGACCTTTTTGTCTTAGTTTACCATACTATCACCAATCGTTAATGATAGAATGCCTCCGAGAGAATTGTTCATGAATAAAGAACCCTAGTATATGGCTTCCTTATTTGCACATAATAGTACTCACTAGAGTTTGTGCCTACCTCTCACACCACCTCACAACTATACCAACCTTCCTACAAGATAGAGATTAGAGCCCCACCATGTCATCATGATTCAAACACCCCATTAATCTCCGTCTACTACACCAACTAAATGTTTCAATATTGACAACCCTTTTTTTCTCAACATTATCCTCTTCTCCTCCATCGTGATAGAAAATACGATGATTATGTACACATTTTCCCTATTCCCATGATATAATATAAGATACCCATGCTATCCTATAATTTCTAAAAGAATATACAGAGGTTCATTTTCTTTTCACCCCAATACTAGAAATATTTAAACATCAAAGAGTGATAAATATCTATGAAAAACATAATAATGGTGCTCATATTCCTAGTTGAAGGAAAAAGATACCATACAAATGTCTAAGGTGGTTGTTCGAGGACAAGTTCATGAATCTTGATCCTCAAAATATGAAAATGGGTCCTAATAAATGTAATTACACCAATATTTGAAACCATACAAAGAAATATACACAATAATAAAATATAACACACCAAAGGATCCCCACTGACACCTTCACTAGCAACACAAAGTGTAGTACGATTTCCAAGCACTCCACATCTAACACTCCAAGTATTACTATGGTTTCAAAATTTCACAAAATATTATCAAGATCAAGTGTTGCTTTAGTCCTGTAATGTTTCTCCCAATCTCTGGAAAAGTTATTCAATAACTCTAGCATTGAAGATATAGATAAAATGAAAATGAAGAAGAGTATAAAATCTTGAAGTATTCTCATGTTTTTTTATGGTTAATGACAATTTTCTTCAACATTGATAGTATTATTATACAATTATGTCATGTGCACATTCCACTCACCCTATTTTGCTAGGTTGTGATAAGTGGAATTAGCTCGCTTTCGTCATAAGTCCACTCATCCTACCACCATATTGGTGTACATACCATTTTATGCGTCACTTAGTGAAATCTTCTAAAAGAAACTTAGACACCTTTTATCTATGAATCCCCACTTTATTTCATGTGTTATAAGCATTGTTGATTCTTGTCAATATAGGAAATTGCACATTCACTAGAATCACAATTGTTCAACCTACTTGTTCGAACAATAGTTTCATTGGGATTTTATGCCCCCATACCAAATTGTCAGTATGTCCCTGAATGGAATGAGAAGGCAAGTTGAAACTCCCCATAAAAAACTAATATACCCTTGGATGGATGAACCGTCAATTGGATTGGACTCAGGGAAACATATAGCAACTAGGGGCACCACTCCCCTTTGATTTTGTTTCCTAGAAAAAATGTTTCTTGACAATCTCTAAAACTAGGATTTTTCTGAGTAAGGGACAATGAAATTTCTGAACTAGGGGTTGATTTTGAAAAAAACCATGTCAGAAAATTGCAGTTAGTGTGGTCACATAGGAATTGTCCAAAAACATTTGTGGGAGATTATGGAACTCAATTAATCCACTGGATTTGGATTATATGCCCCCAGACCAAATTGTCAATATGTCCCTAAATGGATTATATCGCCAGTTGCAAATTGTCATAGAAATATAACCAGGTGTCAAATGGATGAATTTTTAGTTGAATTTGAATTGAGGAACTCGATTATAGATAGGGTCACCCCTCCCTATCATTCCATTTCCAAGAAAATAGTTTGTTCGAGGATTTCCAAAACTAGGGTTTTTCTAAGTAAGGGACAATGCAATTTCTAAACTATCAGTGTTTCATGGAAAATTGCACAGGAGATATATCTAAAGAAAGTACAAACAAATATTATAAATAAAAGAAGAGATATTCAATATGGAAGAATGAGAAAATATATTCACACTACTCCAATGAGCCGATGATTGATACATAGATCATGATCAATATGATATGATGAATGAGTGGAATACACTCATACATAGGGAAGACCATTCCATAATTAAGAAAATCAATCAAGAAGTTAGCTTTCCTTAGGAATGAATGCATGCATAATAGTGATGGTAAAAATGGAAAGTCTAAAATAGAACTAGTCAGTTAACTCCCACTAAACTAGTGTGTCAAAAATAGAAATTTCTCCAACACCCCCCTGAACATCACTGTGGAGTAAACAATGAGTTCCAACTACTAGGCCATTTTAAGTAATCATGTACAATGCAACTAATGAAAACTTAATAAAAGTGAGGAAAGAGGGAAGACTACGAGGGAACAAACCCCCCCCTCAAAAGATAATATATCAAAAGAAGAAAAAGCAATTTCTAGGAAACTGTGTTCTTCACTGCAAGACGATCTTGAAAAGTATGAAACTTCTGATCAATGAATGTCTTCCTGAAGATATAGAAATATTTATGAATCTGATGAAGTCCTTTGGCAACCTTTCTAGCCTTGTACCTCTTGATCCTGTGGACCCATCTGCACCTGAAAATATTCCTTTCTGTTGGAAGTGGAACGAGATGCCCAGTTTGGTTCCATAGGAGTGAGTCATACTCCTTCTACATGGCTACTTTCCATGATGGATTTCCCACAACCCTATTGCAGTTTTGTGGATCAGTAGATTGAACCATATATCAATGCATGGGCATTGCAGGTTCTGAAGATGAAAGTACATGAGAAGGTTCCTCATGCTGAGATAGAGTAATGCTCAAATCTAATGGATTCCCTGCAAGGTTTCCTATTGCCTAAAGTGTGGTATGTTCCTTCTTGGGCATTTTCTAAAGATTCGGATCTAGCTTCTTATCTGGCTATACTACTTTCTTATTTCCATGTAAAGAATCTCAATGCATGGAATCATCTTTGATGTCTGAAACTGACAGAAGAACAAGAGTATATTCTTGTTGCACTCGAGGTGCATGAAAATTAGTCTCCTTATGTGTAAGTAGAATAGAGGAATCATCGTCAGAAAACTTAGTGAATTTATACAACCTTGACTTGTGATCCACCTCACCAATTGCAATAATGGAATTGTCATTCATGTCAATTACTGAAACTAAATATGATGTAAATTCAACATTTTTACCTTTCTGTAAATCTTTTATCTGATACCATGTCATTGTTTCATGGAAACCTTCACAGGATATCTAGCTAAATAAAGTACAAACAAATCTTATCAAGAAAAGAAGAGATATTCAATATGGAAGAATGAGAAAATATATTCACACTACTCCAATCAGTTGATGATTGATACATAGATCATGATCAATATGATACAATGAATGAGTGGAATACACTCATATATAGGGAAAAACATTCCATAATTAAGAAAAGCAATCAAGCAGTTAGCTTTCCTTAGGAATGCATACATGCATAATAGTGATGGTAAAAATAGAAAGTCTAAAATAGAACTAGTCAGTTAACTCCCACTGAACTAGTGTGTCGAAAATAAAAATTTCTCCAACATAAACTAGGGGTCAATTATGAAAAAAACTATGTTGGGTGATTTTGATAGCATGGTCACGTGGGCCCTGACCTAACACACTTTCAATAGATTACAAAACTGAATTATGATGCTCAATTTGGATTTTATGCCTTTAGAACAAATTGCATTATGTTCTTGAATCGATTTCAAGGAGACAAGTTGAAACTCACGATAAAATTCTATTCGGGCCGTGGATGGAAAAATTGTAAGTTTCATTGAACTCGAGGCACCAAATTACATCTATGGTGATCTAGGTGGATCCCGATGACCATCCACCTTTTCCACTGAATCAATGTTTTTGAGCCTGTGGCTTTGATAAACCATGATATTTTGTTGATGGGGAATGAAATGTAATGTGATTTTCATTTTTTAATTATAAAAATCATGTAATCATTTCCAAGTGGTCTTATATACATTCCTATAACATAATGTTAATGTCGTGAATCCCATTAGAGCTCTACAGTTAAGCACTCTTGTGCTAGAGTAGTACTGGGATGGATGACTCCCCAGGATGTCCTAGTCTTTTATATACCTATGACATTTTTTAATATTAGACAAATTTATCCCACATGCATCATGGAAATTATCATCCTCTTACTTTCTCATATATAATTGAGATGAAGGAGGTCCTTAAAGCATTAAATGGAGTGTGATGTAAATCTTGTTTTGAATGAAGCATATCCAACATCTCTTTCTTTTCAAATATAATCTACCCCATTATCCCAATTTGTTTTCTACACTGTTATATCTTATGAATTAATAGAAGTTGGGTTTCACTATATTTCTATGTTCTCTATTATATTTTTATTTGTATCTCATTTGATTCTGGTCATAATACAAATCAATATTATCATAACAGTCTATTCCTTATCGTTTCTCAAAGAATGTCTCAGACAAGGTCATGGTATAGAAAGTTGGGTCTTGATATAGTTTCCCTTGAGGACAACCTCTTTCTCCAACCCAAGAGACCTCCCATGTTGAAGAAAAGAGAGATTAAGGAATAGGATATCCTCTCAAGACATTTCTCGAGGAAGAACTCATGTGAAAGAGGAACGAGATGATAGAAAACTTCACTCACATCCTTTGATGACTACCGATGGTAGTCAAGGCATCCTCAAAAAGTAGTCATTTCATAGGTGAAACACCCTTCAAGGTACAAGTCAATTTTGATATCCACTTATTTGAAGGCTAGATAGATGCAGATGCAGTCAAAAAATGGTTGAATCTTCTAGTAGGTTATCACTATGTGCAAATTTTTTATGAGAGACAACTGATCACCTTCATTCTCCTTAAAACACTTACTCGTGTCATAACTTGGTGGGAAGGTTACCAAGAGAGGTACACCATGGGTGAATCTATGTGATTCAAGAGAGAACCCACTTGGGATACCTTTGTAGATACGCTCAAGGAGGATTTCTACCCTGTCAAAAAATATGATTAAAAGTACATTATATGCATAGCTCTTCATCACAAAAGAGACCATACTGTGCGAGATTATACTAACATATTTCATACCTTACGCGCAAATCCAGGTATCAAATAGTATGAGCAGAACCCGATGATCAATATGCAGTCAAAATTGAGAAGAAATTCAAGAAGTGGAGTAAACGAGAGTTCATGTTTGGAAATACACAACAACAGAAGCACAACAAATGAAACCCTAACTCACATAATGAAGGATACATCAAGGAAGGAAAATGTTAAGAGAGATAGTCTAATATGTAGGAAAACAAGGGTAACAAGAAGTTCAAGTAAGAGACTAGAAAGTGGTGTGAGTTCCACAAAATACCCTGGAACAACACCGATGAATGTCACTCAAAATATTCATTAGTAGTCAAGCTCAAAGAAAAAGAACTAGAGCTTGAATGAGACTTTGATTCAGAGCACAATAAATGGAAACATATCATTGATGTGGAATCCACTGCTACCATAATGACCATAATAATACAACCAAAAGAACCAAAGGAGCTTGAGGAGGGAGAGTGCCGCTTCCACTCGTAGATGTGGGTAAATGGCACCCCATTGCATTTTGTTGTTGACAACGAGAATCATAAAAAAATGATCTCATCTAAGGTTGTGAAGATATTTAAGCTTGCAATGATGCCACAAACAAAAACCATACACTATCATATGGTTGAGTTGTGGATGAGAAATATGTCTCAACTAGAAATGTTTCTTGTCCTATGGAATCAATCCCTTCGTGGATGAGGTACCGTGTGATATTTCCCTACTTGAATTATGTGATGTTCTCTTGGGACAACCATATATGTGGAAATGTTATACTATCTATGAGTCTCATTCCCACAGTTTCGTTATTACTCTGGGGGGTCAACTATATAGGATATAATATGTAGCTCTGAATACTACCACTTCATTGATCTCATAAAAACAATGTCACAAAGTAATCTCTCACACCACATATTTTTCCCTCTTCATGATCTAGTCAAACAGTGAACAAAATGTCACTATGAAAACTGTAGGCTCTATGTAAGACCTTTATATACAACAGAAGTAAGTTGGAAAGCTTGTAGAGGAGCACACATATATTTTTTCACCTACATGGGTGCCTATGCATTATCAGGTCAATAATTCCATTGACATGGTTCATGATGCTCCCTTCCATAGAATGAGTGTATTCCACATGTTCAGCAAAGCTCCATTGGCCATGGCCCTTTTAGGTGTTCTTTGGGTTCAAGCAATTATCCCCCATTGATATAACTCTTCTTACTACATGTTCACTAACAAAGTTCTCCCACAGTTACACTGGAGAAGACCATGCAACTAGATTTGTTGAACAGATCCAACACTTGCACCAATACATTCATGGCATGCTTCCATAGGCCAAGTACAAGCAGAGCATCTAATTCAAAAAGGAAAGTGACTCACTAAGGTTAAGATTCAAAAAAATTATCCCCATATCTCGAGGCAACTTGACACAATGGATATGATTTATTTCTAAGTGGGGAGGAATGATCTAGGTGGATCTCGGTGGCCATCCACCTTTTCCACTTAATCATTGTTTTCAAGCCTATGGTTTTGATAAACCATGATATTCACGAGTTTGATGGGGAATGTAATGTAATTTCATATCCATTTGTTAATTATAGACATCATGCAATGGATTCCTAGTGGTCCTATGTTCATTCCTATAGCATAGAATTAATGCATCGAATCCCATTAGAACGTCGCAGTTAAGCATGCTTGGGATAGATTAGTACATGGATGGGTGATTGCTGAGGAAGTCCTAATGTTTTACATGCCTATGGGATTTTGAAATCTTATACCAACTTATCCAACATGCATCATGGGAATTATTGTCCTCTCACTCTCTCACATATAATTGAGGTGAAGGAGGTCCTTTAACAATGCAATGGTGTATGATGTAAATCTTGTTGTGAATGAAGCGTAGACAACATCTCTTTCTTTTTAGAGATAAGATACCCCAATCTTCCAATTTGTGTTCTACAATATTTTTCTATCTTATTAATTAATAGAAGTTGGGTTTATCTATATTTCTATATTCTCTACTATATTTTTTATTGTACCTAATTTCATTCTTAACATAATGTGGATCATAGGGGAACCCCATCCCTATTATTTCATTTCCCAAAAAATAGTTTGTTCGAGGATATTTGAAACTAGGGCTTTTCTCAATAAAGGAGAATGCAATTTTTCAACTAGCGGTTGGTTTTGAAAAACACTTTGTCAGGTGATTTGGGTAGCGCGGTCAACTCGTCCTTGTCCAAACACACTTGTAGGAGCTTAAAAAATTTAATTATGTTGCTTGGTTTGGATTTTATCGCCCAAGAAAAAATTGTCAATATGTCCCTAAATGGCTTGCGGAGGTGAGTTGCAACTCACCATAAAACTCTCACCGGACCTCGGATGGATGAACCATTTGTTGCATTGGATGTGGGGAACTCGATTACATCTAGGGGAACCCATTCTGTAGAATTCCATTGCATGAAAAATAGTTTTTCAAGGATCTCACAAAGTAGGGTTTTTCTCATTTAGGGACAATGCAATTTGTAAAGTAGGGGTCGATTTTGAAAATCACAATGTCAGGATATTTGGGTAGTGTAGTCAGATGGTCCTTATCCAAACACAGTTGTGGAAGCTTATAGAACTTATTTTTTGTGACCGTCGGAATTGAGAACTAGTCAGGAACGTACTAGAGTGACATGGGGTCGTGTTATCTGACAACGACCACTATAACCTCCAAGTGTGACCATGATACCCCATATGAGACACACAAGGTAATAAAAGGTTTTGAACCAGTGACTTCACATAACAAAGTGCCTTAACAATACACTCCATCACCAACTACCCTAAACTCCTGGGGTGGAGCTAATAGAAATTAATTATGTCCCTCGGATTGGATTTTGATGCCTGTGGACCAAATTGTCAATATGTCCTTGAATGGCTTGAGGACATGAGTTGCAAATTTCCATAAAACTCTAATGAGCATTGGGTGAATGAAATTTCAGTTGCATTTAAATGAGGGAACTATATTACAACTAGGACAACCCCTACCATACAACTAGGACAACCCCTACCATACAATTTCCTTTCCCAGAAAATGTTTTTTTTTAAATCATCGGAACTAGGGTTTTTCTCAGTAAGGCACAATGCAATTTCTTAACTAGGGGTCAATTTTGAAGAACATTGTGTCGATCAATTGTGGGTAGCATGGTCACATGGTCCTTGGAAAAAACCACTTACGGGAGCTTAAGGAACTCAATTATGCTCCTGAGATTGGATTTTATGCCCTTGGACCAAATTGTCAATGTGTCCTTGAATGGATTTAGAAGGTGAGTTGCAACTCACCACAAAACATAATCGAGCCCTTGGTGGATGAATCGTTAGTTGTGTTGGAATCTTGACACCAAATTACAACTAATGGTACGCCTCACCTATGATTTTGTTTCCCAAAAAATGGTTTGTTCGAGGATCTCTTCAAATAGGGTTTTTCTCAATAAGGCACAATGCAATTTCAAAACTAGTGGTCACTTTTGAATATCATATCATGTTATGTGTACTTGTGATGACACATGCCAATTTGGGAAACACACAGTAATTATTGAAGACACTTGGAAAAGGAACGAGAAAAGGAGCACACATCGAACATCAAGGAAAAACAACGCACAAAAAGACAATATTTTTAATTCATTAGTTTTTAATGTCTCTATCATGTTCAATTCATTAGTTTTCAATGAA
>ML780776.1:290762-303397 GCA_009831015.1 Picea engelmannii | reverse complement strand
GTTTTGGCGTTCACCAGCGCTATGTACCTTTTGGCATTAGTGTTCTTCTTAAGACGCTTTGCTTGGTGGGTGGTCTTGGGTATGACAATTAAAGTATTTATAAGTGAAATTATTTGTAAAAGTCACATCGTGTGGTGCGTTGGCAAGGCAAACTTTGTAAAGACTTGACCGGTGGGGAGGTCTGGGGTTCAATCCTCGCGGACTCCATAAATTTTTTTTTTAGCCCTATATTATTAAATTATTTAAATTTACACTAGCGTATTAATACCTTTAAATAAATTATAAAGCTCAAATTTAATCAAAATAAAAAAAAATGAAAATTTAATTATTCAAAAGGCGTATTAATACTTTTAAATAAACTATTAAACTAAACATTAATATAAAAAATATATAATGGCGAGAGTTTAATGTGCAGGCATTATCTGGCAGCCTTTAAGGTCGGGCTTCTAGCATGAGGCCCATGTGCCTGGCCTCTGGCTCTTAGTACCAAACACCTATCCCTCCCAACCTTAAACGTGTCCTTCACTTCCGTGTCCTTCCTATGTCGCCTCTCCACTTTACTCTGTCCCTCTCGGTAGGCTTAATGCTCATCTCAGAGCACTGTGTATTACGTTTTGCGTTTTTGCATCTCCTCAACCATGGTTGGGTGCTGCGTACCTCATATGAGGGCAAGAAATATGAATTCACAACAACTAGCTTTTCATGGCCATTGATATCCAAAGCTAGGGTTTCTAAGCCCGATTTCAGGAGGGTTTTCTCTTGAGGGCTTGTTTCTTCATGAAATTCATCTAACAATTTCTGAATTTTTTGTTTGTTCTCTGATAGCTGTGGCCTCCTTTGTGTTTGTTGTGGGTGGATCCAGCCTATTGTTGAAGGCCTCCTCTAGTAGTGCCCAGTCGCTCGCTAGTTTGAGGGACTCCCACCCAAAAAAAAAACCCAAATATCTACAGATACAGGGAAATCGCAGACGCCACCGCCCAATTCACCTCCGGAAGGCTGGAAAAATTGTTCATCTGGAAGTGAGTTCTCAGAGGTAAAATGGTGGTCGTCATGGTGAGAAATAGGATGAGAGAAATCAAGGATTTCAGGTCAGGACTCTGGGAAATTTGTAATCCTCACCACACGAGCATAGTGAATCTCTTGGGAGGCTGCTGCGAGGGAGAAAACGCATATCTGGTCTACGAATACATCTAGGGATCGAGCTTTGGGGATTGCATGAGGGTCAGCAAGGCACCCAGATTCACAGTCTTCTGCTCCTGGCTTTCCCGGATGCAACTCACCGTAGATGTGGCGCAGGGGTTGGAATACATGCACCATGACACCAAAATCAAGTATGTCCATAATTACATAAAGGCCAACATCATTCTCGTCACAGAGCCCAGTTACAGAGCACAGATCTACCATCTGGGTGCCTCTTATCTTGTCGGGGAATACGACATGGAAGGGTTTGGAGCTCTGCCTAGACGATTTTGCTATCAAAACTAGAGGCAGGCAAGTGACGACCCTCTAATCTCGATCAATAATTTGGACATTTGAACTCACTGGAAATATTAAAATATCCTCACTCTGATGACGCTTACAGCAGATTTTCACCTACTTTTTTTTAGAGGTGTGATGCAGCTCTATGGCTTTCTGTCTTTCGATTTATTTATTTATTACTTTCTTGACCAAGAATACAATTGCTTTATGAATTTAGAATTTGTCAAAAAAAAAAATTAAGGGGCATGAGAATTATAAAGTCCACAATGAATTATACAAAAACTTGCAGTTAAACTTTTCACTTTTGAATTTGATTATCAATGACTAAACCCTAAATTTTTAACATAGAAGAGCCCACTGGTTTTTCGAATAGCAGGTTTTCACTGTGCAGTCGACATTTTTCTTTGGTGGAGTTTGTCACACGCCTCAATAAGCCTCCGATTTTTCTAATTGCAGGTTTGCGGCAGTCATTTTGCTGAATGTTGACAAAATTTGACAAAATCGTGAAGAAGATTGAAGCTGTGGCTCAGCGAGTCAGTTGAGGAGATTGACGAACGTAAATTGTCGACTACTGAGGAGATTAGTCCAGAACCCATTGTCCATAGTTTAATTCAATTGCTGGCTGAGGGCTTCACACTACTCTGTTGGTGCTACGATTTGCTGGTAAATTAGCGGGCCATATCCCATCTTGAATCGTCCGTTTCAATGCATACTTTAGATATTGGCATAATTTCCTCAATTTCTTCTCATAGTCCTGCCGTTGCTTTTGCTGAAAAGTTACAACTATGATTTTGGTAATTGGAGTAATTGAATTACTGCAGTCCAATGGCTCTATACAAGTCTTACGTGATAAAACATAATTTTTTGGATTATGTTGTGGCTTTTTCAAATTTATTTTCTTCAATCTATTGTAGCTTGGTTTGCATACTTCGTTTATATTTGTGCCTTGTTACATTTGTTTTTAATCGTAATTTCATTCATCTAAAAACATATTATTCATATGCCACCTATATCTCCCATATGCTTCATGACACATCATTTATATCAATACTGGTTTATTTTTGTACTTTGCTACAATTTAATGTTATCTGGAAAATCTTCCCTAACAAAACACCACAATCTTCCAAATTTCTCATTCTGTTTACAAAGTTCTTGGTAATTTTGACAAATTCTGTGATCTATTCCTTCTCTTTGGATGAGGTCATTACACTGATAGACATCCTGCTAATTTATGCAATAATGGTGTGAATTATTTTGAGTGTTTGTATAAGGTCATTCCTCTTATAGCCTTTATACAGTATATTCAATTGGGTCAAACCATTTCCTTTTCTTAAAACAACTATAAATAAGTTTCAATTTGCTTCCTTTCTTTACATAGTTGATTTATCTTTTCACTTGCTAATTTGCATTTCGTTCATTAACAAAATAATTCTTTCATAAATTTATCATGGTTAGTAAATTCGCTCTAAGTATTCTGAGTCGGTAAAAATCTGATCTTCATAACGCTTTGATGAATGGTCTTATGTTTCAACATATGGACATTTTTAATTCCTTTTTGGACTAATTCATACAAATCAGAAATAACCTGGAATATGTCTCTATTTTTGCATTTATATATTTTTTTTATATTTGTTTTAAAATTTCTATGTTTGGTTTGTAGGTTAAGCATGGCTGGAGTTAGCACTTGGAGTTTTGGGAACTTGGCCCATAGGCCCAGATTTCAAACTAAGATGCTCTGATACCAAAAGTAGGGGCTGGATAAATTAAACAACCATTTATTTTACAACATAGCAGTAAGATTCAATAATTTCTATAATTTAGCACATTCGCATACAAATTTATCAATAATAATAAAATTTTATAAGAGATTAAAAACAATTGTATAATTTTTAAATACCTGAACCTCATGCTAATAACCCTCCCTTTGTCCTTTACCTTCTTGACCGCTGTTGCACTGTAAAACACTGCCCAAAACCTAGTTCCTCCCTGCCAACTAGGTAACTTCCTAGCTCCAGGATATCATATGGATATCCTGGCCCCCGTGCCCAAAGCCTCCAGCAACCCCGGTGCCTAACTGATACAATCCCACCCAAAAATTTCACTTCTCTCTGCAAATCCCAGAGCTCCCAAAATCCATCCCCCAACCTCCCATAGAATGACTTCCTGTCCACCTCCTTCCCCTCCATATTCCTCCTTCACCGGCTCCCCCACCTCATTTACTCCCTACCTAACCCATTTATTATCTTCTTATCATTTTCCGTTAATGCCCCTTATCCCCTTTATTTAATATCTTATCCCTTGTAGTTAATATGTTATCCCTTATCGGGTACGTAACTTAATTTAATAATATAATTTATTATCCTCCTTTTATTTATTTACCTTATTAATTAATGAGTTAATTAATACTTAAATTAATCATTGACAATCATGAATAACTAATTAATAATAATTAATTAGTTAATGTTATTTTAAGAAATAATTATGGTTTAGCTAATCTTTTAGGACAATTATATTATTAAATTAATTATAATTAATAATTATATACATCTATTTAAGTAGGGTTGTTACACCATTCAAAAATGCATATTTAAATTACAATTGGTGTAGCTTCCAATGATACTTTGTAGCTAAAGCAATTAACAATATGATAGTATTCAATTTAGCTACTCGTGAAAATGTTTCAACATAATCAATACCTTTAGTTTGTGAATACCCATTTTCCACCAATCTAGCCTTATATTTGTTTGTACTACCATATGATTTAAACTTGGGTTTGTATATCCATTTGCATTCAATGGGATTTTTATGTTTAGGAAATTCACTCAATTCCCAAGTATTGTTTTTCATTATAGATTCATATTCTTCCTCCATTGCATTTCGCCATTCATCATGTTCATTGGCTTTATTAAAACTCATGGGTTCTATGACATTTGAAATGCTACTAATTAGGGCATAGTCTCTACACCTCTCAGGAAGCTCAACATGTCGTGAAGATCTTCTCAACTGATTATCTTCCTCCCCACTTTGTGAAGATTTTTCTTCACCTTTAGGTGAACTGTGACTTCTTGAAGTGTCCATTTCACTGAGTCCTTATTGTGGTTGTTGTTGTTTCTGCGGTTGTGGCTGTTGTTGTGGTGACTTATGTTGCAATTGTGGTTGTTGTTGTTGTTGATGCTCTTCTTTAACTCCTTCATCAAGAAGTCTATGCCATTCCTCATGACTATTGTCATCATGATTCACTCATGGTAAAGTACATCTCTACTTGCAAATACTTTGTGAGTAGAAGGATCAAATAGTTTGTATGCTTTGAATTCAGAACAATACCCTATGAAAATACATTTAATGGCTTTAGCATCCAATTTCTTCCTATTCTCCTTTGGAATATGTGCAAAACCCTTACACCCAAATACTTTCAAATTATGAACTACAGGTTTGAAACCATACAAGGTTTCGAAAGGAGTAATATTATCAAGACAACATGTTGGACTTTTGTTCTTTAAATAAACTACAGTATTTATGGCTTCAGTCGAAAATGTATTCGAGAGATTATTACCTTTCATCATACTATGTGCACACTCTACCAAAGTTCTATTTTTCCTTTCAGCCACTCCATTCTACTGTGGAGTGCGGGGTACTATAAACTGTTGTACTATTCCATGATCTTTGCAATATTTGATGAAGTCCTCTGATTTATACTCTCTCCCTTGATCAGAACAGAGGATTTTGATGGATTTTCCTGTCTTATTTTCCACCATGGTTCTGAATTCCTTAAAGTAACAAAAAACATCATTTTTTCTTCTATGGAAATAAACCCATGTGTATCTCGTGCAATCATGAATAAATAAAAGAAAGTAAAATGCACCTCCTAAAGACCTAGTTTGCATAGGTCCGCAAACATTAGTATGCACAAGATCTAACACATCTCTCTTTTTCTTATCAGGATTAGAGGGGAATTCATCTATGTGCATCTTTCCTAATGCACATCCTTCACAAGAAAAATTTTCATTCTTTATCACGGGAAGTCCTTCAACCATATTCTATTTCTATAATAACAATAAATCAGGATGATTGATGTCACCATACCTTTGATTCCAAAGACTCTCTGTTGACATAGTTGCAGAAGTCAGTGGCTCATATTCTTCGCTGGTAACATCAAGTTTGTATAGGCCACCTGCTCTGACTCACGTTGCAACAATTATGTATTGGTCTAGCAGATCCTTCACTATGTAATAATTCTTGAAGGATTCAACCTTCAAGTTCTGATCTGTAATGGTGGATACAAAGATCAATTTTTTCTTTATGCTAGGAACATACACAACATTGTGAATGTAATGAATGAAACCATTCGACAATGTTACTAGAATGTCTCTGTATCCCTTGATCTGATGAGGTGGTCATCTCCAAGATATATCTTGGCACTATTCTGTGTTTCTTTAAAATTAGCATACCACTTCTTATTACATGTCATATGTACTCGCTCCAGAATCCACAAACTAGGCATCAATATCATCCGTTTTGGCAGAAAAAACAACATTTGACACAAAGAGTCTAAGATCCTGTGAATCAAAATTTGGGGGTTCACTATAATCATCACTAGCAATAAACAATCTGAGATCATGATATGAAGATTCATCTTCATAATGACCTGAATGATTTCTAGGTTTATTCCTAGCCTCATCACTCTCCTTCTTATGATAGTCTTTAATAAGATGTCCAGGTCGACCACAATAAAAACAACTCTTTGACTCATTCCTATTAGATTGCATACCTTGATTTGGCTTTGGAGATTGTCTTCTCTGCAATGAACTACCTCCTCTGCCTCTTTCTCCTGATTTCCCTCTCGTGGATCTCTTATTTGACCAGAGTGCCAAATCTAAATTCTCAGGATTCAAGTTCGAGCGCCTCTCTTCCTCTTGCAGCAAAATACCTGTCAATTCTTCAAAAGTAGGAGGTTTCTCCCTTGCTACGATACCTCTTATGAACATCTGATAATCTTATAGCATACCATTTAAGGTAATAGTGACAAGATCAATGCTGGAAATTATTTCCCTATATTTCCTAACTTGTCTTTCATATCTTTAATGCGACAGAAAAATGAGCTAACAGATTCATTTCCATCCATCTTAATGCCTAGCAATTTAGTTTTCAGGAACAGAAGACGATTTGTGTTGTTAATTTCATACAAGGCTTTAAGCGTTGTCCATGTTTCAGCAGAAGTTTTAGCTTCTCTAATATGTGGAATTATGTTATATTTAACAGACATATGCAACAATACCTTGGCCTTGTTTTCGCGCTTATCCCAATCTTGGATTCGTGTTGCTGTCGCACCCGCAGACACATCAGGTTTCGCTTCATCTCCTTTCCCAAAGGTCCAAACACCATAGCCCTCCATCAGGGTCTGCATTTTGAATTTACAGTTAGTGAAATTCGAGCCATCTAATTTGTTGTCTTCGTTGAGGTAGGTCTCTGCTAGCAGAGTCACCATCTCTGCAAGACTCTACTCGTCCAACCAGACAATGGATCCTTGTATCACCAAACACACTTCAATCCTGAAGGCTGTGAATCATCAAGAATATGAAAATAACCTCAGCACACCCTTCCTCTCTCGATTCCTATGCTAGGTGCCTATGGTGGATTTCTGAATGCCCAAACTTTTGTTTTAATAAAACAAATGTCCACATAATAAACCTCACAAATGATATCAACTTGAATAAACTTTAATATCAACTTTATAAAATTTATACCTCACAAAAAATATCCACTTATTTATACCTAAAAAAAAATACACTTTTAAATCATTGGCCATTCAATAAAAAAAAAAACTCAGGCTTCATGAAACAAAAACCTTCACGATTTGCTCACACAACACCCTTCACGATTTCACATACTCGCGCCTTCCACTGTGCATGGGTAACTCTGCAGCTTCCCCCAATCTCACGCTTTTCACAAAGGCAACATACAACACCGCTTGAATACAGCCTTCACGATTTGGTGTGTAAAGAAAACGCAATAGCAATACACCAGCAACAAATGATATATAATATCGGATTGGAGCTTGGCTTTCCACAAACAAAAAAAACCATCGACGCTCCTTGAATTCAGGAAGGGCAGCGATTTGCACATTTTCTCCAACCTCACACAGCAAAAAAGTCACGGTTCAATGGTGATTCACGGATCCCAGTCTGTTCCTCAAAGAAAAAAATGATTGACACTCTTCAAACTTGCGAATGGGAGTGCTAGCGCACTCGTAATATGGCAGGGAGGCACTCGTAAAAGCTGACAGAGCTCCTGGAGAGTGAGAGGGGGAGCGCTAGCACCCTAGTGCTCTCAGATGGATAGACATGAAGCGCGAGGAGTCTAAAAATTAAAATTTTGCAAGTGTGAGGGCGTCAACGCTCCTCTAACACTGCATGGGGTGCTGGTGATTTTTCTTTGGATCTCGCTTTAGAGAGATGGTTCTCTTGGATATCCAATGTAGCTTTGATACCAACTTAGAATTATGAGAAAACCACACTAGTGAGGTAACACTCACGATCTATTATTGATTGAAGACATATTACATCATAATATAGGAATTGGTTCTACTTAGATGGTAATTAGATCCATTATTTCCAAGTGTGATGTCTATAAGGATTAGATGAAATAGTGAGATGTATGCATATACCATGTTTGTCTTATTGGAAATAAAAAGATCCAAATACAATGCCATGTGAAGTTTAAGAAAAAAATTGCAAAGGGAGTGGTCATTTCCAAAAAAAACCTAAAAAATTTTTAATTTTAAAATGTTGATAACGTAGATGATGTTAAAGTAGAGAGAGAAAAATATTAACCCATAGAGAGTGAGGCATATATCCTTACACAAACAATAAAATCAAATCCAGCTCAAGGAGGAGCCCCATCCAGTTAAGCGGGGCCCCATCAAGCCCGAACCAACCTCCACTGTCCCCCAAAGCCCTCAACAATGGATGCCCTCATTGAGTCTAGGCTCATCCGTTACGAGGTCACTATCAGACTTGGGCAAGTCCCACGGACATCCCTGAGCCCTCAACAATGTTTTTCAGCGGCATTACCAGGTGGCAAATGGTAAACCCGGAGGCGCTCAGCTGCCCCTTAGCTTTCGATTACGACTATTCAGCCCATCAAGCTAGGTCAGGTGGGTTGTTGTGACATAAGCACTTGCTGATCCTTATCTATAAGCATTGGTGTCTCTATTAAATTGGGTATTTATCCCAGAGAAATTAAAATATTTAATTTTTATTTCCAAATTATGCTCATAAATTTTCACAATTGAATCTAAAGTGTGCCACCACCTTTTTCTCCCAAAAATCTATTTTTTGTCTGCAAATTATGCTCAGAAATTTTCATAATTGAATCCAAAGTAAGCGACCACCTTTTTCTCATAAAAACTCCGATCTGATTTGGTATCGGATGCCAAGACCATGTAGAAACCCACACGAATTACTAATTTTGTATCTTTAAGTGCAAGAGGTAGCTCTTAAAACTGAGATCTTCCGCTAGATCTCCCACAAGGTCACCTACTGCCTATTGAGAGGGTTGTGCACATTTGGGTATTTGATCAGCATGCTCAATATCTTATGAATCTAATTCGAGAAACATATATGAAATAGTGTATACATCATATGGAATGAATGGAACAAAATGATGCACAGGTGCTTATATAGAAGTCTCGCATGTGGCTCTCTTGCATAAGTCTCTTCAAACTGAGAGGCTTATTCTTCTCGTGGCTTTTCTAGCGACGTTAACTTCTTTATTTATTGAGTGCATGATTAGACTATCCGCTATTGTTTTGAATGGATTACGTGTGATCGTGTAAATTGGTATAGTGAATCACCTTCTTGCATAGCTTAACAATTTAAGAGTACTATTGTGCCCCCCAAAAAAACTTTGAGAGAAAGCTAAAAAGCAAATTGAATATATGAATGGTAAAGGTACCCAAATCAATATATTTACGGGCTAAAGTTAATGATGAAATGATTTTGACTTATGTCGTCGGTAAACTGAATCCATTTCTCCGTCCATTTCCTCACATGTCGTGTCGGCTAGTGAAATTTATAATGCTGACAATGTTTGTCAATAATTTGTCATTATAAATACAAAAGCATCTAAACCAACCCTACAGACTCTATTGCTTGACTGTGTTTTTCCATCTAAACCAACCACGAAGATTCTATTGCTTGACTTTGTTTTTCATTTCGTACCACGATCTTGTGAAACTAAAAGTACTGAGAAAATGGAAGCCTCACCGAATGGGAGAAATATTGGCATGCCTAGTGATAATAGAGATCTTGCGATAGAAATATTTGAGAAGGTTAGCAAATATATAGAAGACAAGCAGCCACGGTGGCAAACAAATAGCCGCGTGCAATGGGCAATATTAGAAGCTGCGACGGTACCAGTAACAGAACAAAGTGAAAGTCAGGTTGACGTCGTTTCACATGATGTGTGCCGGGATAGTGAGAGCGTTCAACAGCACTTCGTCTCGACAGCAGTCTTCAGATGTATGAGACAAGCGAACTGAGATAATTGGGAATTGGAGTCTTTTTCTGATTATGTGAATATACAACGGTCAGATGAAATAGGATTGGCCGACTACGAATCATATCATTTGAGCTATAAAAAGGACGTCAGGGTTGCAGTGGCAGAAAACATTGATATTGTTTTGTTGCGAAATATAAAGGATTGGAGCCGCCCAGAAGGTCATGCTGAGGGTGCGGGATTGCTATGTGCAATTTGTCATGATATGTTTTTCATCGGTGAGCCTGCAAAACAATTGCGTTGTAGTCATATTTATCATGAGCATTGCATCTGTCAATGGTTTTATCTGCGACTTCAATGCCCGCTATGCAGAGACGAGTTTCAGTAGCTCTGCCTAACTGTCTAGGGCTCTGAACTTTTATAAACCCTTCTCAAAGCTAATTCGCAATAACCGTTCTTAGTAGCAACTTTATTTGAAATTTTGTTACTTTTGGGTTTGCACGGTATTCTTCCTCAATTATATTTGTTCTTGTTCAGATATAACTCCTACGATTTTTTTGAAAATGTCATAATATGTAGCTCAACAAAAAATAAAACTTTGTCTAAAATTCTAATTTCTTTTATTACTTTCTGAATGTATATAAAATTTGTATTTAGCATATAGTATTGATTACGCATATAGACGTCCCGTATTGGAAATTGGCTGCCAAGTTAATCCAGCTTCTAATGATAAAATCAAATCCTGTGGTTAAGACTCTGATACCGGCCGCTTCGAGCGAATGAAAGGATGAGATTTCATGATTTTATTTATTTGGCCGTTTGTCATTACCGAGCAGAATTACTGGTGATTAGCCAGATTACTGAGCATTTATTTACATTGATCTCTTCAGATTACCCGAATTTACTGGATTAGCAGGCATCTACCTACATTTACCTCTTCAGATTACAAGCATATACCGCACTTCCCCATCCTTTCACGACGTGTTGGTTTGGGTTTCTTCCCAATTACCCTACCGTTTCAAATGCCATTTCAATCGACAGCGATGGGCCATGGCATGCTGTTTCTGGCCGCGACGGTTTCAGATTTACGAAAACATGTTCAGAAATGCACAGTTGAGTGAAAGATTGCTCCTCTCGTCTGCGATTTCCCTGCAGATGGGAACAAAGTATTATCATGGCCTAGACTTTTTGCCACCGACACTGCACAGGATTCCTCTGAGAGAAAATATGCCCCGCCTGCCCTTTTCCATCGAGGAATTGGTCCTGAGCACCTTTGCGCACAATCGAAGGCTCTGCATCTCATTCCCTCCGTGAGGCTTACAGTAGCTGGACATGGCGTTGCTGCCGCTAAATCACCACGTTGAGGTTCCATGTTCGAACCCAACAGAGGCATAGAGGGTGGACCGCTGCCCAGTGACCCTGCATCATCATCTTCTGTTCTTTCAATAGATTCCCAAAGTCAACGAAACCCTAACAACAGTTATTATGTAGGTTTGGATTATAAGGAATAAATCCTTTTCATCCTGGTGATGGAAGGGCTCAGTGTATTACTGAAGCATAGTTTTGAGGAAGGACGAATAACAGGGATTAAAGTTGCCAGAGTGACCAGAATCTTACATCTCCTGTCTGTTTGTGGACGATGTCCTTCTTCTATCAAAGGCCAGCATGGCCGAATGGCTAGTGATCGACAGTCTTATTAGTTTTTTCTGCAAAGCGACGGGGCTTTCGGTGAATCTAACCAAATCCACTGTCCATTTCGAGGGACTATCAGACCTTTAGCTGATTTCCTTCAAAACCTTGCTGCCTTACACCTTTACTGATCTTTCTCTAGGTTTCCGTTACTTGGGTTATTTCTTGAAGACTGGAACTCAGCGCGCAACAGACTGGGACTGGTTTGTTAATAGAGCCACAACCAGGATAAATTTATGGTGCAACAGATGGCTTTTACTGGGGGAAGATACATTTTGGTAAAAACTGTTCTCACATATATTATATGTGAGCCTGCTCACATATAATATATGTGAGCAGGCTCACATATATTATATGTGAACATGCTCACATATAATATATGAAAAGATAATCGGTATACTGGATGTCTATGGAAGTTTTGCTCGCGGATGGCTTTAAATGTTAGAAATAGTAATTACTCACTATAGTTTAGTTAACAGTGTTTTTCGGCTTTTTAGTTTTTACCAAGTTTCCGCTTTTACGCATGACTGTAAAACTATTGTAAATCATATACATTCTGTGAATAGTGAGACGGCGATTAAGCTCTTCCATTTCTGCGTGTGTATTCTTCATGCTTGCATATTCTTTTTCATGGTATCAGAGCTCTGTTACGGGGCATGAGGTTGCAAAGAGGAGGGCGAGCTGTGAGGAGGAGAAACCCACGCGCAGTGAGCTGTGGAAGAGCCGAGTCCAAAGAAACCCACGCGCAGTGAGCTGTGGAAGAGCCGAGTCCAAAGAAACCCACGCGTAGTGAGCTGTGGAAGAGTCGAGTCGACGGTACCGGCACGTAGTGAGCTGAGGAAGGGCCTGTTAGAAATAGGTAAGCCTTTTCACAGAGTGGAAAGCGCCACGGGAGTGACAGCCACCGGAATTCAGAGCCGCGGGAGTGAGGCGCGAAAACTGAAGACTTCCGCAGGTCTCTCCTCTGCAAG
>ML780776.1:254394-275444 GCA_009831015.1 Picea engelmannii | reverse complement strand
CTTGTGTGGACATTTATTTGCAAAATGACCTATCTTACCACAGTTGAAACATTTGAAGGGAAACTTACCTTGGTACTTGCCTGATCCTTTCGTTAGTCTTCTCACGAATTTTGCTTCAATTTCATCAGGCTCAGAATCTTCATTTTTATCTTCTTTAAATGATGCTTTTTTAGAGGTGGGTTTATCTGTAACTATCCTCATCTCATATGCAGTCAATGTTCCTAGAAGTTGATCAAAAGACAAGTTTTTTAGATCATTAAGTTCTTCTATAGCAGAGACCTTCAGGTTGAACCTATCTGGGAGAGATCTCAAGATTTTATGAACTAAAGAAGGTTCCCCAATTGTTTCACCAAGTGCCTTCATAGAATTTACCATTCGTTCTACTCTCAGAAAGTATTTTCCAACAATTTCATCTTCTTTCATCTATAGCTTTTCTAACTCTACTTTGTAGGTTTGAAGCTTGTCATCTTTCACCTTCTCATTACCTTCATAGCTGTTAATGAGTTTGTCCCACATTTCTTTAGCAGTTTGAAGATGCATCACCTTCACAAACTCGGCTTTTGCAAGTCCATTCAAGATAGCATTCATTCCCTTAGCATTAAAGCTAACTTCTAACTTATCATCCTTGGAAGCTAGCACAACAGGCTTTATGTATCCAGTTTCTACCACATCCCATACATCAGCTCCTAAGGCCATTAAGTATGATCTCATTCTAACCTTCTAGAAGGAAAAATTCGTTCCATCAAATAGAGGAGGCCTAGTGACTAAAGTCCCTTCATGGCTTGTCATGTTTAAGCTCTAGGATATACCCTTAGATAAAAGTGGGCCGGCTCTGATACCAATTGTTAGACAACTGAGAGGGGGGGGGTGAATCAGTGGACTCTGAGCTTAAACAATTATGATTCTTTTAAAACTCTTTGCAGAAACACTGAATCATGATCACAATAATGCAGAGAAACAAACACAGACACATTCAGCATCAGTCACATATATGAGAAACACAGAGACAAATATTTTTCGAGGAAACCCATGCAGGGTAAAAACCTCTTTTTCTTTATATGATAAGTAATAATTACATTCTTTACATTATCATACATATGAGCACCAACTCATAATGAGGTTACAACCTCTATTTTGCAAGCTGCAACTTGCTGAGAGCACCAACTCTCTGTTTTCTCTAGCACCCACTAGAAGGAAGCACCAAATCCCCGGTTTCTCTAGCACCAACTAGAAGGAAGCTCCAACTCCCTGGTTTCTCTAGCACCAACTAGAAGGAAGCACCAACTCCCCGAGTGTTTCCAGCAACAGCTGGATGGAATCACCAACTTCCGATCATACAGGCACCAACTTGTAAAACAAAAAACAAGAGTTCTCCCTTGCACCACCCTGCCACCCTGGTTTCTCTGTCTGCAACTAGATGGCAGCTACAACTCCCTGTGTTCAAGCACCCACTTGAACTTCTGAGGACAACAGTCCTCTCGAGCACCTCCCAACCTCCCTTAAATATTAATTCTTTCTTACTCAAACTTATCACAGTGATAAAATGTTCAACAATGGCTTACCAGACTCATCACAGTTCTGCTGCATTTCGTTACTCTGTCTGCCTCATTGCCTTCCTGCACACCTCACTTGCGCTGTCTGTTCTTTTGCCTTTTAAGCTCTGTGTGCCATACCCATTCACTGCACAGATCCTCTTCTGTTCTATTCAACTATTGCACTCTCCTTCTTCTTCACACATGAATCACCTTCACCAGCTACAATCACAGCAAACTCCAGCAGCAACAAAAAACACATCTCTTCTCTATACCGTGTATTTATAGATTATGTGCACCTTGTGCATGCAATGTTTGCAATACCTCTGAATGTTGACTCTGTGCAGTTATCCTCCACCTCTCGAGTGCTCTGTCTAATCATCATTGTGACTCTTCAGCTTCTTTGGTGGTCCGCCCCGCGTCTCCAACATCACTGTATGTTATACTGAGATTCCTCAGCCTCTCTGGAAGTTTGAGACTCTTCGTCTTCTCTGTTTCAGTTACAGGCCTCAATGCTCATCAGCTGTCAATCGCCTCCACTGGTATTCTTCATCCCTCTAAGAGACTCTTCACTACCTCTTCCAGTCATCCCGTAGTGTCTTCGAGTCCTCTGGCAGAACCCATCAGCGGTTTCTGGCAGTTACACTATATCGTGCTACAGTTTCCCTCTGATCTTGTTCAAATTCATCTACATCATTGGATATGCGGCCAACAAATCTAGACGGTCAGTATTTGTGCTCTCAGATCTAGGGTCAGGATTCGATTCCGGAGCCCCCTTTCCATTCTATCTTTAAGCAGAGTGGGGGGGGGGTCCGGAATTGGGTGCGCATCTCTCGAGCGGTCAGGATTAAAGTACCTAGATCAACGACGCTCAAGCGATTCCGGACCCCCCTTGCCTTTATGTCCTTAATACAGGGGGGGGTCCGGAATGGTGGAGTATCGACGAAGGGCCCCACTCCTGTCGTGTCACCTTTTGTGTCGTTCTCCACCTGACCATGTGATAAGGCTCGGCTCCTCCTTGTCTTCTGACATCTGTCCATCTCTCGCTGATGTGACCAAGGGCTGTGACCACAGCCTTATGCATTTGTTCTTTCCTTTTTTAATTCGCGATCCCCGAAACTCCGATATGGAGTTACATCTACGATCTAGATCCAAGCTTGATTTTAATGGTTGCGATTGAATCGTGATTTCGCATATCGCGAAATCGACATTCTTGATGCATTGGGTTCTTTGCCTCTCCAAGTCGCGATCCCCGATACTTTGAAATGGCGTAGGATCAACGGTCCTGACCAACACTTGATCTGACGACTCAAATCATTTCATGATTTCGGGGTTCCTGATGTCAATAAACTTTGACATGTCCAACTCTCGATCCCCGATGCCTCTCCATTGAGTGGAATCAACGGTCCAGATCAAAGCTTGATCTGACGGCTCAGATTACATCGTGATTTTTCATATCGAGAAATCAGGATTCCTGTTGCATTGTTTCTTTGACATTTCCAAAACGCGATCCTTGAAACTCTAACGTGCTCTTTACACACTAGCTCTCCTGGCTAGGCTCCTGGACCATATGACCGTTATCCCCATGACCGCAGCCAAACCTTCTTACACATTTGAAGAGCGTGCAGGTTCTCCTCGATCCAACGGTGGTCGGACCCTGCACTGGGATCTGACGGCTAAGACTTGTCCTTCTCTTTAGCGTGCTTTTCTTGTCTATATTCAGATCTGACGACCCTCGTTCTGTCGGGATTTCACCTTGGCTTTTCCCGATGGTAAACCTCGTGCAGCTCCTCTCCGATCTGACGGCTAATAGGATTTCTGAATGAGATCCAACGACTGTGGATCTCTATCTTCCTTCTCTTATGCGAACTCCTGTATCTTGAGCTTTGCTGCGCGCGTGCTCCTCGACGATGTTCCTCCTGAGATTTCACTTTCGAATCCCCAAGGGATTTTTGGACTTCTGCACCTATGCAGAGTCTTCACATGCACACTCTGATCCTGCCATCTTCACTATTGTACTTAAGCCATCATCACTATTGTACTTGCCATCAATGACAAGTCTACGCTGCTTGTAAAACATGCCAACAATCCTTTGTACATTCTTCCTGTACCCATGACATCTCCATTGCTGTACTTGCCATCAATGACAAGCATATGCTACCTGTTAAACATTTCCAACAATATGCTTAAGCAGACCACATAATCCCTACACTATCATCTAATTGTTCTAACCACTCTCATATGTCTAGAAGTACTTTTAATCCTAAGCCCATAGGTTTTAGTTGTCACATGATCCTTCACATCTTTATTCATAATTTTATATGGGTCATATTAAAAAAACTTTATCTTTATTTATGATCATTGAATCTCCAAAACCTGTCAAATAACATAGTCTAAGGGATCATCCCTCCTATCACCTATTAGGCATACTTGGGGATTTTGGGTAGACCAACTAGACCATCTACAAAAATAAAGAAGCAGAGGTACCTCTCACACCTCTAAATACGAGAATGGATGGAATGAAATAAAAATACACAAAATTAAATATTATCTCAACAACTAGCGAATGGGAAGTTCATCTTATGTTCATGGTGGAATGCAATCCAAAGAAGGAGCTAATAGTGGAGCATGAACCATCGGACAAGGCATTGTCCCAATAGAGATTGAGGAAGGAATTCTTGAATTTTGGACTCTTTTTCTTCCAATTAATGTATTTTTTAAGATTATCTGGTGTTTAGGAAGTGTTTACAATGATGTAATCAACTCTAATGAGCCTAGAATTAATCTAATAAGGCACATTTTTCCTTCTGATATAAAATTAGAAATTTTGACTTGTTGTTGCTTAATATAAGTTAATGGTTAAAAAAATATAAATTAATAATAATTCGGATAAATTGGATAGGTTAAACAACAAAACCAATGAGATAAGAAGAATCCACACTGAAGAAGAGAAAAGATGTAGAGAGACTAGAAATTAGATGTGAGGGAAAGAAACCTAGGAACCATGGTGATGGCAAGGTTGGAGATGATGAGGTAACTGAAATATAAAAGGAGGAAGCCTAATGGTGAAGGTGATGAAGTTGCCGTCATATTCATAATTAAAGTAAAGTTATTAGGATATACTTATTAAGCAGATAGAGGTCCCCCTTATTAGAATTGATGGAATAATCAACCTTTTAATTACAAAATCTGATCTATTCGTCTTACACTCAAATCAATGAATGATATTGCAAACATCAACTCCCTTGCATTTATGAATTTGTTAGTTTATCAAGTTTACTTTTTAACTTTTACATAAAATGATTAACAATACAGTAAGTTATCAATTGCCACACATCATAATTTAGCAAATCCAAATATTTAGCTCTTCAATGACTTCTTCATTTAACATTTGTTTCTTCAATTTTAACATTTACATTTGTTAAGTGGACTTCTATCTCTTCATATACAACTATAAATTACATCTTTCAATTACCTTGTTACGTGGCCTTCTACCTCTTCATATACAACTATGAATTACCTCTTTACGCATCAGCTATGAATTACCTCTTTACAACTATGAATTACCTCTTTACGCATCGGTTTACGTGACGTGTCCTTTCTTTGCCTATTCATTTCCGCCACCTTTGGCCATCTCTCGCATACAACAAGGGATCACAAACGTCATATTGGACAGGATTTAGTCTCCATAACTCTTTTCCGCCGCGTGTGCTAACGTTACATGTGCTAGCGTTAAATCTGAGAACCTTACAAGGAGAGGACGTTGTAACCCAAGTCATCTATTAGGTATTCACAAATCGGGACCCTAGGCATTCCCAAAGTATCTCCGGCTTTATTGATACATCTCAGAGTCCTGCACTATTGGTACATTTTCGGTGAAGGGGATCAAGATGTCTCAGGCCTTCGTTGTTGTGCTCATATTTGCATTTGTTCATGGTGATGACTTCATTCTTTTTAGATATGTTCTTTCTGTGTTTTTTTTATTTCTGTCCATACAGGAGGTTTTATCTCTTGTTGTACTGATAAAGATCATTTTTTTGTGCATACAGGACGGTTCCTATTGTAGACTTTTCATGAGAGAGATAGTGAACAGGAGGTGGAGAGGCACGATTTCAGTTTGTGGTAGTTCCGGATGCACGAGATTTCACTCCGTCGTAGCAAAGAGAATGAACCTTTTTATAAGTTACTGTTTTTTAAAGAAAACAAAATAGCCATTTTGTACATTTAGGAGGTCATTGTTTACCATTTTGTAAATTTAGAAGGCCATTGTATGGACTTTTGTGGTGTTCATTAAATTTACAAGAATACCAACTGTGTATTCAAGCATAAATATAAATGCAAGTGCATTTGCACAATCCGAAAGAGATAACTGAGAAAACATACACATGATACAAATAATACAAAAGATAAGTGCGCATAATTTTAATATGGATCAGGAATCCATGAAAGTTCACGTTTTTGTTTGTTTTTCTGGTTGCGTTTCCTTTGTTTACATAATGGCACTTGAAATTCCCAATAAACTTTTCCTTTCCATATTGACACCCACACAATTTTGCAATGTCTTATGCACAGACCGCGCAGATCTTCATTGCTTTTACCTTGAACAAATATTGCTTCTCACATCTTTTTTGGTGATACTTCGCTCAAATCTTCATTTGGTCGCAAGTTTCTTTGTTGCTTCAACCTGGATTTCACCAATATTTTTTTTAGCATGCCTATGTTTTCCATTATTAAATCTCCCTCGCGTTTTACCTTTACAATGAGTCCCTTCCAGTTTTACCTTTAGAATTTCCCTTGGATTTGATTTCCGTACTATCCATTTAATTTAGAATTGCAGTATTTGATTTTCGTACTGTTCCAGCCATGGGATTTCCAAACAAATAAAAAGATAAAAAGATTAATCAGTACTGAAATCATATGGAAAAAATCTATGACTTATGAGGAATAGAACTAAATTCTCAGTGGTTTGCTTAAAAATTTTCACATATATATAAGACAAACACTATTGTAACTTTTTAAGTTTATATATATATATACCACTATAGAACTAAATTCTTAGTGGTTTTCTCAATCAACATATCATTAGAGTTAGTGTTAGGGATAGACTATGGTTAGGGTTATTCTTATTAGAATTATAATTAGAGTTATTTGTATTAGGATTTATTTTATAATAATAAGAAATTAGTTTAAATAATAATAATTTAATTTTAATCCACTTGAATTGTAGATATATTTAATTTTGAAGAAACATTGTAAATTTGTAAATATCTTTAATTTTGATAACTATTGCAATTTTTTATATTTAATTTTCTAAAAAAAATTATTAATAGAATAATATGAATAAACTATGTTTTTATTTTTTTGTATATTAAAAATTTCTATATGTTTAAAAATATTTCTATAAAAAAAAATTGTAACTATATATTATATAACTAAAAATATAATTCTTTATATTATATAACTAAAAATATAATTCTTATGGTTATAAATGATCATAAAACTATTCCTTATTTTAATGGCCATAAATGATCATAAAACTATTCCTTATTTTAATGGTTTGAGATTATGGTTTAACAATTAAAATTGCTGAAAAATATATAAAAATTATATATGGATGTATAATGGTCATAGTTTATATCATCTTGCAATGTGTACGCTCTATTATCCATGTGTGGTGTACTTAAATGTCCTTATAACAATAATAAATCATCATCAAATTTCAGGTATAGTTCATCATCTACATAGTTCAAGTTGATTTGCTATCAAGTAAGAATCATCATCTCTAAAGTTAAATATGATTTGCAATCAATGTCCTTAGAACAAGTATGATCCTAAGTTTTCTTCTATGTAATACATCATATGAGTTCAAATTTTGTACCTTTCTAACAAAGGAAAGAATTTTCTATATTTAAAAATAAAACTTGGACAAAACTTCACTTTTATAATATTTCAAACATAAACCAACCTTGTCATGAGAAAAATAGTTAAATTGCAATGTGATGAACATAGTAGTGTCACAATCTAACAAACATAGCAATGTCACAATGTGATGAACATTGCCTCGTCATCGCAATATGATGAAAATAACCTCATCACTACAATGTGCTACAAATATCCTAAATTCATAATGTGAGAAACATTTCCAATTGTTGTAACATGATGAACATAACCCATTGTTTGAATGTGAAGTACAAAACCCAATGTCACAATTTGACAAACATAGACCAACATTGCAATGAGATGACCATTTCCCAACATCGCAATGTGATGAACATAGTAATGTCACATTCTGACACACATAGTAATGTGGAAATGTGATGAACATAGCCCTATGGTCGCAATGGACAAACATAGCCCCATCATAACAATGTGACAAAAAATAGCCATATTGTCACATTGGGATGGACATAACCTCTTCTTTGCAATGGGACAAGCATAGCCTCACCACTGCAATGTGATACAAATATCCTAACGTCATAATGTGAGAAACAACTTCACATGTTCCAATGTGAGGAACATAACCCATTGTCGCAATGTGAGGTATGCAAGTCAATGTCGCAATGTAATGTATGAAACCCTATGTCGTAATGTGACAATCATAGCCTAACATTGAAATGAGATGACCATTTCCCAACATCGGAAGATGATGAACATAGCCATATTGTCACAATGTGATGAACATAGTACTGTCATATTCTGACAAACATAGTAACTTCAGTGGCGTCGCATTCTGACAAACATAGTAACATTGCAATGTGATGAACATAACCCTATCGTCGCAATGTGACGAATGTAACCTCATTCATCACAATGTGACGAAAAATAGCCATAGTGTCGCAGTTTGACGAACATAGACTCGTTTTCGCAATGTGATGAAAATAGCCTCAACACCACAATCTGATACAAATATCGTAATGTGATAATGTGAGAAACATTTCCACATGTTAAAATGTGATGAACGTAACCCATTGTTGCAATGTGATGTACGGAACACAATCTCCCTAAGTGACAAGCATAGACTAACAATGCAATGAGATGACCATTTCCCAATATTGCAATGTGATGAACATAGTATTGTCACATTCTGACAAACATAGTAATGTTGCAATGTGATAAACATAGTCCTACCACTGCAATGTGACGAATGTAGCCCCATCGTCGCAATGTGATGAAAATAGCCATATTGTCGTAGTGTGACAAACATAACCTTATCATCACAATGTGATGATCTTATACACAAGATTACCACTGCAATGTGATACAAATATCCTAACATCATAATGTGAGAAACATTTTCACATGTTGCAATATGAGAAACATAACCCATTATCGCAATGTGAGGTATGCAACTCAATGTCGCAATGTAATGTACAAAACCCTATGTCGCAATGTGGCAATCATATCCTAACATTGCAATGAGATGACCATTTCTCGACATCAGAATGTGATGAACATAGCCATATTGTCACAATGTGATGAACATAGTAGTGTCATATTCTGACAAACATAGTAACGTCAGTGGCGTCACATTCTGACAAATATAGTAATGTTGCAATGTGATGAACATAGCCCTGTCATCGCAATGCAATGGACATAGCCCTGTCATCCCAATGTGTTCAATGTAACCCCATCATCACAATGTGACAAAAAATAGCCATATTTTCACAGTGTGATGAACACAGACTCGTTATCACAATGTGATGAACATAGCCTCAACACCACAATGTGATACAAATATCCTAACGTGATAATGTGATAAACATTTCCACATGTTACAATGTGATGAAGATAACCCATTGTTGCAATGTGATGTATGCAACACAATCTCCCTAAGTGACAAGCATAACCTAACAATGTAATGAGATGACCATTTCCCAATATTGCAATGTGATGAACATAGTATTGTCATATTCTGACAAACAGAGTAATGTTGCAATGTGATAGACATAGTCTTACCACAATGTGATGAATGTAGCCCCATCATCGCAATGTGACGAAAATAGCCATATTGTCGTAGTGTGATGAACATAGCCTCATCATCACAATGTGATGATCTTATACACAAAATTAACACCATTTCTATTCTTCAAGCCCTATATTTATCTAAGACAATTTAAAAACAGAGTTATAGTGAAGCGATGACTTATAAGTCAATTTAGGTAATCATAACTCATTGTTACAATGTGAGGTACACAACCCAATGTCACAATGTAATGTATGAAACCCAATGTCACAATGTGAAAAACATATCCTAACAGTGCAATAAGATGACCATTTCCCAACATCGGTATGTGATGAAGATAGTCATATTATCGCAATGTGATGAAAATATTAGCGTCACATTCTAACAAACATAGTATGTCACAATGTGATGAACATAGCTCCATCGTCACAATGTGACGAATGTAACCCCGTCGTCACAATGTGAATAAAATAGCCATATTGTCACGGTGTGATGAACATAGACTCGTTGTCACAATGTGATAAACATAACCACATCACCACAATGTTATACAAATACCCTAACATCATAATCTCAGAAACATTTCCACTTATCACAATGTGATGAACAAATCCCATTGTTGCAATATGAAGTATGTAGTTCCCAATGTCGCGAAGTGTCAAACATAACCTAACATTGCAATGAGATGACTATTTTCCAACATCACAATGTGATGAACATAGCCCATTGTTAGTGTGTGGAAAACCTATTCTAATGCCATATTGTGACAAAAAAAAAAATTACGTCACAATGTCATGACCATAACCTTATGATGTCATATGATGAACAAAAACTATTGTCACAATTTGGGGAACAAAACTTGACTAACATTGTAATGATATAGTGCCATACTAAACCATGGTTAATCATAATCAACATGGTCCAGCATAAGCATCTCCACATGGTCTATGAAGGTCGGCCATGGGTATGGTCACCCATACTCAACCCTCGTTATGTTCAACCATGATCAACCATACTAAACTTTGGTCCATGTCAAGCACAACCATCGTTAACCATACTCAACTATAGTCAACCATGGGAAAGGGAAACTATATTTAACCATAGTCTTGATCATGGTCAATAATAGTCAACCATATTTGAAGTAACAGTGAACCTTAGTCATACCTACGGTCAAACATGGTGAATGTCATTCATAGTCATGGCCATTCATGGTCATCTATGGAAAACAACTGTCAAACATGGTTAACCATTATCAACAATGGTCAACCACAGTGAACCATGGTCATGCTTAACCAATGTTAAGCATAGTGAAGCTCATACAAAGTCAAGGTCTACAAAATTTTACCATGGTCATGGTCAACAAGAATTAACAATAATTATGGTAATCCAAGGTCAATATAAATCAAAGGAATAAAATAATCTAATGTAATTATTGTATTAATGTATTACTAATAAAATAATACATTAATAGTGTAATGTATAAATTAATTAATACATTAATATATTTAATAGTACTAATACCTTAATGTATTAATACCTAAATAATGTATTATACATTAATACTTTAATGTATTATACTTTAATACAATAATACTTTAATGCATTAATATATTAAAGTATTAAAGTCAACTAAGATCACCCAAAGCTAACAATGTTCATGGTCAACAATAAGAAACCGTGCTCATTGTCAACCATTCTCAATCGTGGTCTTTTTCAATTAATGTATCAATACTTTAATAATGTACAATTAATGTATTATTACTTTAATAAATGTATTAATATATTAATACTTTAATAATGTATTTATTAAGATATTAATACTTTAATAATGTACTATTAATTTATTACTTTATTGATGTATCAATACTTTAACAATGTATCAATTAATAATGTATTAAAGTATTGATTAATTAATACATTGTATTATTAAAATATGATATATTTTAATGTATTTAATACTATTAATTAGTAATTCATTTAATCTATTAATTAATAATTTATTAACTTATTAGTTATTCAATACATCACATTATTAATGTATTATTTGATTAGTAATTTATTAATACATTAAATTAATAATGTATTAATAATTTAATAATGTATTGTATAAAAAATTAATGCAATACTACTTTATTAATATATTATTAATGTAGTATTAATTTATTAATATATTATTAATGCATTACTTTATTAATGTAGTATTACTTTATTAATATATTAAGAAACGAAATGCCATTGCGGCTAGGGCCTAAACCCTAGCCGCCTCCGCTCTGGTTTTTTCGACTGCAGGGGTGCAGATTCATCTGTAGCAGCTGATCAGGGCATCCCTCCTACATTTTTTTGCATGCGTTTTGGAGCAACGGTTGGCCTGCCTCTGCGATTTGTTTGCTGGTGGTCAGCGCCTTGCTACGATAGCCCCAAATCCGATTGCTGAGATGGAAGAATACCCTTTGGAAGCATTCAAAGCGTTAGTCCGCTCGGCAGGACCTAAATCCAAGCCTTCTCTCTCGTCTAAGTTTGTTAAGAAGATGGAAGAGATCCCTTCACTGGAGCTATCTCCAGAAGAGCCTTGCAATCTTTCCCTCTTTCTAGCAGAAAAGGCTCTCATCGGAAAGTTTACGGTGTTATGGCCTAGCCCCAAAATGGTGGAGGCATGGATGGATGATCGTTGGAAGTCGCTGATACAAGGAAAAGTGTCTTCGTGCGCAGTAGGCAGGGGTTTTTTTGTCTTCAGTTTCTCGAGGACAGAGGATCGTGATCTAGTTTTCAGATCTGGACCCTATTTCATGGGGGCGAGAGGGCTGTTCTTAGCCCCCTAGAATCTTGACTTCAATCCCGGAGCCGAGATCACCGCAGCCCCTGTTTGGGTTAGGCTGCCTCATCTTCCCTTGCATCTCTGGGGGAAAATATCTCTGGAGGACATTGGAAATAAGCTAGGGCGTTTCCTGGACAGTGCGGAGCCGAAAGGGGATCAGTATACCTGCGCTCGAATTTGTGTTGAGGTTAACCTCGAGGAAGGCCTTCCGGAAGCCATTAAGCTCTCCCTGGGGGAATGGTTCCATATCCAAGAGCTGGACTATGAGCAGATTCCTTTTATGTGCCTTTGGTGCCATGCTTACGGTCATTTCGTAAAAAGCTGCCCCAAAGCCTCTGAGGTGCCAGGACCAGTCAAAGAATTTGATTTTCAGCCAGTATCTAACCGACGAAGGCAGCCAAGGTGAAAGGATCCACTACCCCAGGCTCAGAAGACCACTCTTTCAGCAGAGGCAACTCTAGAAAATAAAAACAGCTTTGATGCATTGAAGGAATATGAAGCCCTAGATCCAGAAACAACAGTTAAGGGAAATCCTCCGACAGACGAAATCCTTCTGGATTCCACCCCCCCAGAGTCAGTAGCAGCGAGAGAAATCCGGGCCTCAGATCTGGAGCCCCCTGCCCCTGCAAGTCTGGTTGTTTCAGTCCCCTCTAGCCGCTCTGTGGAAACTTCTGAAACTGAAGACATTTCAGTTCCGTCTCCACCCCTTACTCGAGGGCGAAAGAGCAACAAAGCGCGCAGAGAAAAGGAGGCGGCCTCCAACATTTCTTTAGGTTCTCAGAAAAAGCTGGATCCCTTTTTTAAGGGGAAAATTTCATCCTCCTCGGTTTAATGCTTTTCTTCTGTCTTCTACTGTGCTCACAGTTTGTGAGAATTTACTCATGTATGCATTTTTTTTCATTCTCTCGAATTAGCTCAAGAAGCAAATGGGATTGGACTCCCAAGACATTCACAAGAAGGTTGGCAGCACTGTTAGAGGTCACCAACCTTCTTCAGATTTGTAACTTTCTGATTCTGGCTTGCCAGAAAGCCGCTTAATACAGCCTAACCGTTCTCGTCAAAAAAAAAAATTATTATTAATGCATTATTTTATTAATGTAGTACTACTTTATTAATATATTATAGATGTATTATTTTATTAGTGCATTAATAAATTAAAGTATAGTTATTTAACTATTAATGCATTAAACTATTAATACTTAATAATGTATTAATATATATTAAATGTATTTTAATATTGTGTTGATTTATTTAGTGAAGAATAACTTGCAATATAAATTATTATATTGTGTAGAATACATTAATAATATGAAAAGAACATGGAAAAGAAGATTTAGTGTATTATTTTATTAGTGTATTAATACTTCGAAATGTGTTAATTAATAGTGTATTTATTAATTAAAAAAATAAAACATTAACGTATTAATACTTTAATATACATTAATATATTAATATTTTATTAATGTATTAAACTTTACTAATGATGATGATGATTAACGTCCACTAAGACTGAATTGGTCTACCAGACCTTAAGAGGGTAAGTGATTACTTGTGATTCTTTAGAATTTTGTTTCTGTGGTTGAAAAGAATTAAGACAATCTTTCCAAGATCACCATACTTTTGTTGAGTTAAGAGGTTAGGAAGGTTGGTAGTGTGATAAATATTTTGAAAATGAGATCTAATATGTGTATAGGCTGGACAATCTAAGAGAAAGTGCTTTTCATCTTCAACCTTTTTAGTGTCACAAAGGCGACACACACTTTCATCCCATGGTGTTTTAGGAATTGACCAACGCCCAGTTTCACTATGGAGCTCGTGAGAATTTGTTCTTCTCTTAGCAATCCTTATTTTTTTCTTTACACTCGGTAAAACAAATAGATAATTTTGATCTTCTAGATTAGGGTTGATTACATCTTTATAATACCTTAATTTTCTTTTTTCGTTAAAATTTTAATGTATCATTAATGTTACATTATATTATAAATATATTAAGAGTTTAATATGTTACATTATAAGTTAATGTATTAATACTTTAATTTATACATTACATTTTTACATTCTTATTACATATTACATTAATGTATTACATTATATTAATAGATCATTAATTTATTTACATTCATGCATTAATAAAATAATAAATTATAATTATATATTAAGTTTATGTAATAATTAATTAATAACATAATTATATAATAATATATTAATTCTCATCTCCAAGTCATGTTGACCGTCAACTAGCAAGAACCACTTTATAAAAATGGTTGATATACGCCGATCCCCGCCATTTTATACTATTCCAAACTAATGGTGTTGATTGACGTATATCAACCACTTTTATAAAGTGGTTGTGCTAGTTACTTCTACATCGAAAAAAATCCTAATAACTTTAATCATGAAGATGGCTACAAAATTAGCCAATCCTAGAAGCCTACCATTGATCGCCTTGACCATTAGGCTTTGTCCTTTTAGATTTTAGTTACTCGATAATCTCCAACCTTTCCTCGCATCTAACTGCTCCTCTCTCTGCATCTTTTCTCGTCTTCGCTCCAAATTCCACTTATCTCATTTTTTCACCATTTAACCCTTTTGATTTATTCAAGTTATCATTGTTTTATATTATCTATATTAAATATCTATCTTAATTAAATAAATCTTTTTGATTTAGTTCCAAAATCATTTTTACCTTTTCTCTACTATATGATTATCTCATAATAATTTTATACTAAATCTCACCCTTAATTAATTAAGGAGATCCTTTTGATTTCTTTATATAGTTCTCGTATTTTACCATAATTTTTTCATTTTCATTTTTTATCCTCTCATTTTCATCCCTTACTTGAATACTTTATTATTATTATTTGTCTGGTTATCTCAATGCCCTCTTTTATCGCCACTCCCCCCTCCTCTTTTTATCACCTCTTTTCTCATCTCATTAAAAACCATGTAATTATTATTGAATAGCTAATTTCAAATTCTATTTCTATTAATTTATGAATTTATCCATTTCTATGTGTTCCATTTTCTGTCTCTAACGATTACTAACCATTATTCTTCTATATATACAAGCCACACCACTCTTTTCCAATCATATTAACTTCTAATGTCCCTGATAATCAGTGGAGTGTCCACTCAGAACGTTGGATGTTCTGAAACCTTTCACATAGTTTTATCCATAAAAATTCTCGATTATTATGCATAATCGTGAAAACCTACATACCCCCCCAAAAATGTTCATTGCAATAAGAGCACGCACGTTCTCTTGTGAGAAAAGATAAATGAGATTGGACATTATTCCCCACTCATATTATTACCCAACACTCCTGGAACACATGCATGCTCTTGCTAGGAAAGAATATGATGCGGGAATAATGCTCTACCTCTTTCTCTCCCAAAATCCTGAAACCATCCTAACATATGTATGCAAAAACAATGACAACAATAAATAGTCTTTTGTTTTTTAATATCATTGCAAAACAAATTCTTTCCTTGTTGTGTAATTGGTAGGCAAATTTGTGTAATTGGAAGACAATTATCAATGGAAATAAAACTTTTGTCTTGTGTATTTGGAAGGAAAATTACTTCTTTTATAATTGGAAGACACCTTTGGTCTTTTGGTGTATAGAGAAGCATTTATTGTCTTGTTGTATAATTGGAAGACACCTTTGGTCTTTTGGTGTATAGAGAAGCATTTCTTGTCTTGTTGTATAATTGGAAGACATTTCTTTTCTTCTTGCATAATTGGAAGGAACTTTTGTATTTTGTTGTACTTGGAAGGGTTTTATTGTCTTGTTGTATAATTGGAAGGATTTTTTTGGTCTTGTTTTATAATTGGAAGGAATTTCTTGTTTTGTTGTATAATTGGAATGCACGTTTTGGAAGGAACTTTTGGTCTTATGGTGTACTTGGAAGACATTTTTTGTATTACTGTATAATTGGAAGGAACGTTTGGTCCTTTTGGTGTGCTTGGAAGGCATTTCTTGTCTTGTTGTATAATTGGAAGGGAACTTTTGGAAGCAAAATTTAGTCTTTTGGTGTACTTGGAATACAATTTTTATATTTAAACATGGGTAACCTACATAGTTGAGGTAGAAAGTCTTCAAGTAAATAAAAACACATTGAAAAGATGATTCAAAAAAGGGAAAAGGAAATATTAGGTCTGACATAACACATGCTTTCAGTAGAGGACAATCCCAATTGTAGTGCAATAGATTTTTCTCTTCTTTCTCCTCCATAATCACAACCAAAGCACACGATTTTAGTAGAGGTCAATCCAATTCATATATCTAGTAAGCTTGTAATGTCTATTTCATCAAGACAAGTTGTGGATGACCATATGATGATGGATTTGCTAGGAGATAATTATACAATGGAAGAAATTAGAGAGGTCTTCTGGTGAAGAAGTGTCTGTGGTGCAACCTATTATTGGATAGTTAGACATTCCAAAAATTAGTCATGGGCATGTCCACTCTCCTCCTAGAATTGACATGAAAGTTATTTTAGGGAAAAACTTATATGTTTGTAATTCCATAATAAATAGGTCAAGAGTGTCAAAATATGAGTCCATAGTACCTACCTAGACTCAGCAGTCTAAGGAGAAAAAACCTGAAACGTGGTCTAGAATCACTTGAAGGTAATTTACATAACCAAATTATTAATTTTTCCTGGGAAAAAAGAGTAAATTTTATTTCAAGAAGAAGTGAAATTTACATTCTGAAGAATACATGTGTCCATGTATTTTGTCAAAAAATCCTTCAGGCAGCAAAAATAACTATTCAACTATGATTGACAGAGCATAGAAATAATAAGAACCACTGAGGCCCAGAAACATAAGGGTTTTTGTACATTATATCCCTAGCCAAAATTCCAATATACTCAAACAGAAATTGTGTCCAAACACAAGGAATAGGAGACACAATATACATATGGGTAGATCGTGTATGTAATCAACTAAATTTTCAAAAAAAACAAATACCAAATATTTCGGATGCCATTGCCAAAATAGTTGAAAATAATATCATAAAATTAGTGATCAGGGCAAGGAGATCCCATCAAATCTATAAACGGTCTATGGAAGAATTCACAATGAGATCCTTCCTTTGATTTCTCTATCATCCATTTCCCATAATTATTTTGTAAGCATGCCTTAGAGATTAAATTGGCCTCCATGTAACGCTCCTTCTATACATGTCGCAAAGAGAAAAAATCCTAAGAATATGAAATGATGAAAAATTCATCAAGAATTGGAAGGAGTCTCATGTTATGGAATTTTTGTGATTTTCTAATCCAATTTATGACTATCATGAAGACACCAAAAATCTGAAGATATTTAATGTTGATATTATGGTAGCTGCGAGAGGTATTAAGCCTCCGCGTGTAACCCTGACAAGAATAGAATATTCTGGGAATCAAGAAGAAACCATAAAGCATTGGGCATAACCCTAGAAGAAAAGTCAACTAAAGGAAATATTTAATATTGAGTTTTTAGCCTCCACAATGAGAAGTCGACTGAGACAACTAAGGACGAGTAGTATAAATATAGGATGCTAGAACTAATTTGCACACACACAGCTCACAACTGCAGAAATTTAGTTGTGTGCAAGTCTGGAGATTAGTTGCAGTTGTAGCTGCAAAAACTTGTATTTTCAATTTTAGTCTTGGACTCTCTCTTGGTTATGGTTTGGAATTTCTTCTTGGTATGCTAACTCTGGAGAGTAATATACTACCATGATTGGCTATTAGGCCTAGGGTTTTCTTACAGAATTATTCTCTGTCAAGGTTAAGGTGCTAAGGGGTGGCTTCTCCCTATGGTTGGTTGACAATATTGCTATATTATTTATGGTTAAATGAGAATGCCTATCATTTCTAATAGGTTATGGGCCCACACTATCTTTGAACATTCTAACCACTAGAATATAGATTGGGAGGATTTTCTCAATTATAGTTGCAATTGTAGTAATTTTTTTTGCTGCAACAACAAAACCCTAACCCTCTTGTTAAGGCACCTTAAGTGAAGAGATTTACCTAATTTCTCGATATACTAGTGCTCCCTAACCTAGCACACCTCCTCATACTCTCAACAAGCTAAGATGTCAAGTTTAATTATTTGGTCAAAGTCAAAGGTTTACTAATTCAAAGCAGTCATGACCTACTCTATGAAGTCATAAAACAAGTTAGAAGGGGATTATAACTTCATATCATGGAAGAAAATGATTGATATCCTCCTTTCCAAGAATAAAGTGTTGGATATTGTGAAAGGAAAGATCGTGGAACCATAGTTTGAAGAAGGAAAAGAGAAGGATCCTCAGAACATTGCAGTTATGGAGAAGTTCAAAGAAAATGACATAAACTCCATGAGTATCATAGTGGACTTTGTAAAAGACCACTTGATACCTTAAATCTCTCATATTGACTCATTTAAGAAGATGTACGATGCCCTAACTAATCTCTTCTCAGTCAAAAACATTGAACAAATAATGAGTCTGAAGAATGAGCTCTGTGGCATGAAAATGAATGATGATGACAACATAACATCATACCTTGTGAGAATATATTAGTTAATATATCAACCACAAGTTATTGAAGAAATCATTTCAGAGAAGGAACTGTTAAATATAGTACTCAATGGTCTTCCCTATACATGGGATGCATTTGCCAAAAGAATGAACACAAGAAAGGAGTATCCCACTTTTGAATAACTTTGTACTTGATGTGCACAAGAAGAATCAAGGATTAATGAAAAAGATAAATCCCAAAAGAAATACAATGATCAAGATTTCACAACAAAGTTCAAGGATTTCAGGAATAAGAAGAAGTTTGGCTCAAGGAAGAAACCAAATCAATAAAAGGATATGTCAAAGATACAAAGCTTCAAATCTCAAAAATATGGTCACTTTAGGAACCATTGTCCTGAGTTAAATAAAAGGAAAGAAATAGACAAAGCAACAGTTGTTGAAGAAAGGTAACCCTCAAAGAAAGTCAAGCAGGATAAAACAATCTTCTTCTTCTAAGTCAAGGTAACAATATTCTTCAAATACCTTGTATATATCATGTTTACATGGTTCTTGTACATATCATGTATATCTATTTCTTAGAAGAAAATATGTTCAAAGGAAACAATACCTATGGAATAATAAAAGGATAAGGATTGTTATTACAATGACTGCAAGTCAACCAATACACATGAAAAGATGAAGTATGTTGACAATCTTTGGCAAAAATTCTTGTGGAAGATATTATATAAGTAACAACTTCCAAATAAGATGAAACCATAATCAAACCTAAAGAGACCCAAAAGATTTCAAAATAGAGGAAATTATAAAAAGACTTCTGACACCTTGCAGAAGGCAATAAGAATGCAGATGAAAGCATGGACTATCTTAGATAGAGGGAGATGATTATCAAATTCCAAAAGAAGAGCATGCATTCATGCATGGAGAAAGGATTAGGAGGTATATGATCCTAAATAATATGATCCATTGATGACTATGAAGTATCTATCCATGTTCCCATTAAAAGTAGTAGCCATGAAAATAAACATGTGTTCAGTTTGAATTTAGAAGAATTCTTCTTCGAAAATAAGCCTTAAAGTGTAACATCCCGCTCTGGCGCACTGAGAAAACTTATTCTTTGAGGACACTTGCTCGCAAGTGATCTGGAATTTTATAATGTTATAAGATTTATACTTGATTATGATGCGTTATGATAGACGACATGATGTTTTACTACTTGATGTAGACAGGTGCTATTGACTCAGTTTTATTGAGTGTGCAGGGTTTTGGACCTTTAGGATGCAGAGGCATCGGTGGAACCCCTTGGACTCCGGATTGAGTCAGGGACTGTGCTATTTGGGTTGATTTATTTATTGTGATATTTCATTTGATTCGATGATATGATGTTGACATGTTCTGACACGATTGTTGATGACGCAGGCTGACGATAGCTTATCGACCAGACTCACATATGGAGTAAATGGGACACACACGATTTCCAGAGAGGTTGAGGGAGAGGGGTGGACAATATCCCTGCCACAGCCTACTAGCACGCGCACCGTGGCTCTAACTGTAGGTTAACGATTACCTAGTTCGAGAGGATCCACGATGTTGTGAGGGAAAACTGCGACAGTCGCTCATGATGATTCTAAAGGGCGCGCAATAAGGCGGGGGCCTTATTCCTTAGAGCCCTTACTCTCCCACAATTTTACCTCATGGAGTGTTGACTCCAGCGGTTATAGATGTCTACCAATCAGTCAAGTCAGCGAGTGGCACCCTTGGAGCACGTGGTGCATCCTGAAGGGAACGTCGCGCAAAAGAAACACAAGTTGGCGAGTGGCACCCTTGGAGAACGTGGTGCATCCTGAAGGGCACGTCGTGCAAAGGAAACACAAGTTGGCGAGTGGCACCCTTGGAGCACGTGGTGCATCCTGAAGGGAACGTCGCGCAAAAGAAACAACCGAGGCGAGTGGCACCCTTGGAGCACGTGGTGCGTCCTGAACGGAACGTCGCGTTGATGATATGAAGAAACAAACCTAGATGGCCCTAAGACAGTAACGCCTTAAAAGAAATCTTTAAACCACTTCCCTAACCAAGTGTCGCCTAGTTCAGAATCTAAGTCCTAAGTCTAAAACTTTTCTAGGGTAAAAATTTAGTCTAACCTTAAGAAAAAGACCCTAGAATAAAAATAACATTTTAAACAAAAACCCACTTAAGTAATAGTTTGGTCTTCATGAAATTCTTGGGGT